>WEIT01011780.1:18241-54128 GCA_013389985.1 Dryoscopus gambensis
AGTGGTTTTTCTGAAAGAGAAATTCTTACAATGTGCCATTCTTAGAACTTTCTACAAGAATTCTAAACAGTCTGTTTACAGATGAAGACATCCCAGTCTAAGTAATAGAGAGCTAAGTAGATCCAAGTGAATGTAAATCTATGCCAGTGGAGCCAGGAATGCCAATGGATTACGACAATATGAGCAATCTGAGATCGAACTCTTCTTCAACAAAAAAGGTAAATAGAAAAGGTTGGAGTTTCTTGGGTTTTGGTACTTTGGTTTTTTGCTAGTAACAATTCACAAACTTGTGGGACATAGCTTTATGTAAAGGGTCTTTGAACCAACTGGTTGTGATCCCAAATTAGGCTATTATATTTATACATGCAAGTTAAATAGAAGTGCTATTGTGGAAACAAGTCAAGTAACAGACAGCATGACTTGAAAACTTAGATGTGAGATTTCTAGAAGAAAACTTACTGTTTTAAATAAAATAGATTGTTTGGTGATCTCCAACTAGTAATCCACTCTAAAGGTCTGTTGCCACACTTTTGAACTCACACTTCAGTCTGAGCACCAAGACTGTACAAAGATTTTGTCCAAAATTTGTTAGGTATAAAGTGCTATTGGATCAAATACGTCTTATTACATAGGAAATACTTTGATAAAATTACTTGTCCATTCCAGTTCCACACAGACACATTTTTTCATGTTTTTCCCATATGCTATGGGGTAAGACTGCTAAAGATTACAGACCTAAATATGAACTTATTTTTCTTTCATGTTTATTTTGGATTAATATGCAAAACATTTTCTGTGTTACATCCACTCTCCTAGTAGCTCAAAATTTTTCACAATGCCGCCTGGTGAGTTGCCTGGTTACATTTTGTTCCTGTTGTCTTTTTTCCAAGCATTAGCTGAGCAATTAATGAACAAATCAAATAAATTGGAGCTGCTGTATTTTCCTCTAGATGCAAATGTGAAGGATAATTTTTAAAGTACTTTTATATATCTCTGACATCCTCTGGGGAGGAAGTACAGGCTTCAAGTTCTAAATTACTCATTCCTGCTGGCATCAGATGTATGCCCCAAGGAGTTCATTTTCTGCTCAACAGACAAGGATTTAACTACGTAAATTCATTTCCAAATAGAAAATAATATAATATAACACTTTCCAGACAATCTCTCACAGGTACCTTAGCACCCATAAGGGAAAGAGCTAAAAAGGCTCAAAGAATTGATACCTTCTTTTCCATGCAGATTATCTACGAGGCTGAGATTTCCCTCACTGGCTTAAGAATTTTACTAGTGAAGGATGCTTAATCCTAAATTAGATCAAACAAGTTTTGGCATAAATCAAGACACTCATATAAAGTTCTTCTCCAATTTACTTCAAGTCTTCCTATCTCTGTGTCGCAGTAGTGCTTCAGATTCTAGCTATGCTCGTAACAGCACGTTTCATCGTAAGACCTAGGGGTCCTAGTTTTGGAATTGAATAGGAAAATTCCATAATTTTAAAACATATTGCTACCCTACTTGTAGATAACAATTTAGAAATATAAACCAACTATGTTATAAAAATCAAGCCATTAAATGTAACTCAGATGTGTTTTCATAAACAGGCTCCAGCCCCATATCCCCCAAGCCATGCTTTTAATACCAGATTTCCTTTTCTTCCAAAAACTGAACTTGTAAGAGCACCCCAGGAGAAGAGCCCCAGGTTGTCTGGGAATTTCTGCTTATCTCATCTGCTGTAATTACCAAATTAGGTGACTATACCATGAGACAGATCAGAGTACAAACAAACAAAAAAATCTGTCAACTCTGATGGGTTCATAAAGACATAATGGAAGAGAAAAGGAAAAAGAGAAAAAAAAGGTCAGATCCACCCTGTACTTCCATGCTCCTGAGACTGCTGTTGAAGAAATTAATAGATGCAGCCAATGAGATGAACCCTGCCGCTCTACATAAAGCAGATGTTTAACTATTTTCTTGGTGTTAGAACATGTGCACCCATTTGACTGCAATGATGATTAAATTCATCCTGAGTTATTCTGTCACAGGAGGACAATTGCATCTTATGATTAGTTGCTAGCTCCATTTAGTGCAGTGAGAAGCTTGTAAACTAACGTGATGGGCCCCAGTCTTGTAATAACCCAACCATGAGGATAACAGGCTGCAGGTAACCAACAGTGTCAGCTTAAGTGTGAATTCACTCCACGTCTACATGATTTCCCTCAGCATGATTTCCTGCAAGCAAGGAAATGTTGACATTTAGTTAGAATTCTGCAAGCTATAAAATACTATGTTCTTTGGTTTTGTTACAGGAACACTCAATTTTGCCAATCTCATCATCATTTTTAAACATTTTCATTAAATATTCCATTCTTCCTCTTTGTAATTTCTTCCACAAGGAACTACATAAAGACTTCCTGAACTGGGCTAACTGATAAAAAAGTGGATCTTGATTGCAATAATCTTGCACTTGCACTTTGCCAGAGTTAAACCAAATTCAACATTTCAAAAGATTTTATATGCTCTGGATCAAGAACTAAAGATGTTTTCCATCTATAATTCCCAGGGAAGAAAAGAAAGATCAGGATTAGACCTAAACATGAGAGTGAGGAGACTTTTGGGCTTGGGAAAAACCCAAAAAGTGAAATTTTGCAGGTTGTATATGTACAATGCTGACTGGAGAGGGACTTTAAACATCTCGCTGACATATATGTAAGAAATGGGCAACTGACTCCAGGTGACCATCTCTGGAGTGAATCACACCCTGAAAGCTAGACAAGATGATTCCCACTTCAAATATTAAATTTAACTGCAGTTCATTTTCTCCTTTTTTTCTGTACTTAAAGCCGAGCTAGCTAATACAAGACTAGTTAATATAAAGTAACTTTCCAGCATTTAAGAAATTTTTACTGCATTGTATTCAAATTACAGGCTAGCCAATCTTCTTTAGTCTAACTTTCTCAGAACAGTGCATTTCCAGCACTCCCTCAGTTTCTCCAGCTGACAGTATTTTCAGTCCCTCTGCCTGACTGCANCTCTGCCTGACTGCAGCACCAGTTCCAAGACAGACTCTGACAGAGCAAGAATTCAACAAATACTATCTCTACTAATTTCATACAGTCCATTGAGTGGCTACATGAAACCAACAGATTTCATCAATAATATTACCATTATAGTGTGATCAGACTCAAATGGCTCGGCAGATATTCTTTACTTGTAATATACACATTTACCTAAAGACCAATCTACTGTCCAGAGTACTTTAATGACCACTGCCACAACATGATATTTAAATCCAGCCTCACATCCTCAGTGGAAGTCTTGCTTCTGGCATTGCTTTTCTGCATGTGGGGCATTGCTACCATAATGTTATTTCAAATCACTGGAATAAACAACTGACCAGAATGACCAGTGTTCAGGTTATATCTCAAAGCCACCTGATTACACAGAAAATATATTCGAAATGAAAGGAAACTTTTAAATGGACTGTGTATTCTGGCAGAAAGGAAGGAGAAAAACTAAAAGCTGCAGCCAAACCTGCCAATCCTGAAAATTTTATTTTCTTATTCCCAAATAAGATATGCAGGTTGTTTTAGATGCAGCTAGCTTTTATCAAAACCTTTGCCTTATGGCTCTTTATATGGATTCACACACTGTTAAACGATTCAGTGCAAAGCAAATGGAAAGATTAATTTTGTGATGTGGCACCAAAAGAAACAATTTAGAGCAAGGATTAGGGATTGGACCATCTCAGCAAAACTTCTGGAACAAGTCCATTATAACCACAGAACATTTCACAACTGTATCAGTGATCACAGAAAAGATGGACTTTTTAAACAGAATTGAGAAAATTCATACAAACAGACTTTCCCTCCCTTATTTTTCCAGAAGAAATAAGAAGGAGAGAGTTTTTATAGAATTGAAAAAAAAATATTATTGAAAATAGATTAACTGGAAATTGTGAGTCAGATACTACTAATGAGACATCAGACTGGTAGATTGGTATTTATACATAAATACAGAGCACAGCTCACAACCCAGTGGTCATAATATAGCAACCAGGGCAGGATATTTTGGCAGCATGCGTGTCATTCTATGTACCTCTAAATCTGGTTTATTTTCTTTATTACAAAAAACAACTGTATGAGTAAGAAATCCATGTCCCCTTTTTCTTCATGCTCATGCATACATTGCAAAGCTTATTGTTATTAAAGCAGAATAGAGCTAAAAACATCAGCTGAAAACAGCAATGATAATTTCTACCTCAATTCATTCTCTTTCAGATACACATTCACAGAGGAATTTGGTCAACTAATGGCTACTTATTTCCTGTGCTCTCTTATACATCAGCTGTTAAACAAACATCTTATCAGCTGCATAGCTCCATTGCAGCCTTTTTCCTCCCTTCTGTTAATTCCTTTCTGCCTTCCTTAGCTGCCTACTGGTCAGCTGAGATTTGATTATTCAGATTTAGTGGTGTGGTGTGAGCATGAAATCTCCGCACAACCAACAATGATGCAACCAGGTTACGAACCTGGACATCCAGCCCTGAACACAGTGGTTTGAATTAAAGAACACCTCTTATAGCTGGTCCCTTTTTTTCTTTCTAACATGTGCATGCCATGTAAGATAGCCCTGATCTTAAAAGTAAAAACACCATGCAAATAATTTCACCATCCCATTAGCTCCAGGATGAACTGGTCTCAGTTTTTCGTGGTATTTACCATATAGTGTCTAGTCACCATTATTTTGTTGTGTCATGGCAGGATGTCACCCAAAATAACAGTTTATGCATGAAGTCATATTTATCTCATCTAACCTGAACACAAGCACCTACAACAGGAGCAGAATTGTCCTAAGTTTCATGTACTCAAAAGACACAAGCATTCTAAATTATCATTACAGTACAGGTCCATGAGATTAGGGTCACCCACAACTTTCTTAAGAGAAGATGTGAAATCCCCCCAAATATTAGACTGTATTAGCAACTGCAGCAGAGAAATGCCTGAGAGTGATTATTTCATATTATTTCTCATTCAATTTTATTCTATTACTAAAATAAAACAAAAGGATAATAAATAAAAAACAAAACAAACATCAAAGCTTTGCAAATTAATGCTATGAATTAAAAGTCCCCCTGGTTTTTCTCAGCATGCCTTCATATTTTTTGATGACTTAATTTCCATGCCTTCATGCTGATTGCTCCTAAAACACCTGGTAAACAGGATGTAGCATATTCCATTCCATTTTACAAGAACTTAAAAGTCTGAGAATTTAATCTCAGAGCAGGAGAATCAGCCTAGTACTGCTCATTGCTGTTGAAGATTAATTTTTACTAGCCACTTAGAGGGCTAAGGAGTGCATTACAATGAACACTATTATTCAAGTTCAGCAGAACAAAATCCATCATTTCTGAGCAGGGGAAGATGATTTTTATTAGAGCCATTCACACAGCTCTATAATTCAGTGACATACACCATCTCTACTTATTCATTTTCCATTGTAAATTTTATCTTGTCCAAGAAGCAAAAAGTTCATTAGTTTGCTCAGAATGGTTTTTAATAAGTGTGCTAATTGAGAGTATATAAATGCATTTCACTAGCTTCCAGTGTTTGTTTCTTGAGAAGTGACATGAATTTGTCTTCTTTGTATGTTTAATGCTAGCAAGACTTTGTTTACAGGAGAGCCATTCTGGTACCCATTGTGCTCATAGAGGTTAAAAATAGTAAAAACCACATCACATAAACACTTTGTGAAGGGTATTGAAAAATTAGACTGAAGGATGTTAACACTTCCTCTGTCTTTAATGGGTGAATGAGGGGAAGAAGGGTTCAAACTTATCAGGAAACATTCTCAGTTGTGCTACAGACCCTAAAGATACTTAATGCAATACATGGCAACCCACTTTCTATTTCTTACCCTGATTCAGCAGGCTCCTCAAGTACCAGCCTCATTCTAAATGTCTGGATAGTGCCACAGTAGACATATTAAATTATCTTCCTAAAGTGGGAGCCTTCATTCGTATATAGAATAGCCAAACAAATTTGACTAAGTTTGAATTTTTAAAAAGCCATTTGCTTCTAAACCCTCCATATTGTTATTCTAATGGTTAAATCTATCTTCATGGACTTATGCTGCAGTTTGTCCATTATTAAAAATGAAGAGCTTTGCTTTTCAGTCAGGCATAACTTACCCTCTCCTTATTAGCAAGTCATTTTAACAAAGCAGGTTTTGAAACACCAATTTCTCTCTGGAAGTCTGCTTTGAAAATAGAGTCAAAGATGCATGATGAAATGCATGTTTCTTTTCACAGACCCTGCTTGGGAAAACAATGTTTCTTCGATCTGAGGTAGGAATGGAAGGAATCTGAGTCCATAAGTAAATTACTTCAAATTTTTATGAAAATGAAGCAGAGGAAAGGAATAAAGATTTCCTTCACATAATGGGAATCATTATAGTAAGCACAGAAAAGGTGCCTCATGCCCCCTTGATTAAAGAATCAATTTCTCCCCCAGTAGAAATAGCTGATGCCAAACTAATTCTGACCTTAGATGCATCAGACTGATCCCTAAGAAACTTATGAGTTTTACACAGAATTCTCCAAACACCAAAAAATGTGAAAAAAGTTATATCTCTGATATAAATATAGAAGCAGAACACAAGGTCCTAATTTCTTTCCACTCAGGATAGCTGCTATGTCCAGAAAGTAAAAGGGAAGCTGTTTTACACTGCCTTTACCAGAAAATTCTCAGGGAGTTGTCGCTGTTCAGCATCCAGCTTCTGTCACAGCAGCTGATAGGGAAAGCCCCTGCGGACAAGCCTTGAAACAAGGAAAAAGCTGCTCAGACAAAGTCGCCCAGAACTGTAGACTTTGAAGTTGTACCCATTTATCTCTCAAATCTCTTTGGTTAATCTCCATTCTGTCACGTTGTTTTTAATTCAATCTCCACTTACATGTCAGGCTCTAAACGTAAAGAATATATATACCAGGCCAGTGCAAGCTTTCAAGGAAAGCAGGAGCCACGGAGGCCTTCTAGAACAGATTCATCTAAATAACTGTGTGTAGAAAATAAAGAAGAAGTATTAACAATCACTTTCCCACCCACTGATTCTATATCAACATTAGTGATTAACAGGCAATTCTCAGTTTCAATCAAACATTCAGGGCTAGATTCTCATTTCTATCTCGTGAACAAAACAGCTCCCGTTAAGTTTTACAAATTTGTTCTTTAAATGTCATGAAGACCTTCTGACTCCACTTAGATTAGAAGTAGTTTCAGTAGGCCAGATTCATATAATTTCTCTCTCTATTGCTGAGAAATGCTCAGGAATAAATCCTGCCAAAACTTGCATTCAAATACAAGGAAAACAAAGGTAACAAAATGCAGCCTATGCTTTTACAGTCAGCATTAGAAATATGAAAATGCTGGTATTTAAGTTTTATCCCAACTTTAATGGTTTTAATCTGTGAAAATCTATGGGTTTGGTTGTTGGGGTTTTCTTTTTGTTTTGGAGGTCTTTTCTTTAGAGCAAAGTCTCAAGGTGGGGCATATGTTCATTACTCTCTAAGATGATACAGGAAATATATTCTTAAATATTTTTATTCCCTCCTGCACTCTACCACATCACACTTGCTATATTTAGAAGTGATTAGATTTATTTACTTTGCACAGCAACTGAACTCAAACGAATATAGAGCTGAACCTACTCTTGCAAATATCTGTTTACATACCCTGATTTCCATTTAAGTAGTGGCCAATTAAACCTTTGTAAGTGGAAGGAAGCACCCATAGCCTTTGAAATTTGAAGGTAAATATGCCACATACATGAGCATTTCAGGTTATTGCTCTCCAATTAGAGCTCAGAGCACACCGTCATTGTCCTTTTGACAATGAAACCTGCCAGTCACATTTGCAAGTACACACATGAATTAAACATAGCACCTAAGCATAATGTTTTTGCATCTTAGAAGTGGGTCTTAGAGCTGTTCAGTCTAATGCATTATAATCATGAAAAGAACAGCTAACAAGCTGCTGCTTCAGAACCTCCCGGTGCTGCAGCCATCATGCAGAAGAATTGCCCAAGCTGATGGGGCTCCTCCAGTGGCATACAACTGGGAGGTAAGTTCTTGTTGGGTGGCATCCAAGGTCTCCTCATGCACTGGCAATGTCCAGCTGCCCTTGCTGCCATTGGCATCTGCTGCAAGTTAGTTAAGGCTGTTTGCCTGCAGGCCACTCTCATATACCCAAGGGTACCAGTCAGGCACTCAACCAACCACAGATCAAGGGAGAGATTAGCTTGATTCCTCCTTTTCAGTCCAAATCCTCAGATGCACTTTGTGCTTTCTGACCATGGCAGAAGTACTAAGCCAGAAGCTGAAACTCCAGGGCAATGTAAGCACTGTTGTAAGCCTGTGTGGCGGAGTAGGCAACTGTGGATCAGTGCGAAACAAAGGCAGGGGCTGAGAAAAGGAAAAGGGAACAGAAAAAGAACTGAAGGGACTATGCATAATGCAATGTTTTGGGGCAAAAGCATGCTGTTGCTTCTCCAAAGCTGCAGCTTTGCTGCTGGAGACAGGGGACACATACTGTCCTCAGAGCTCTGCTGTCAGACTGCTTGCTGGAGTTCAAGAGCATCAGTGCTGGTTTGAACGACAGCACATTGCCTCCTGCTGGGCTGCACACCTCAGCACTACCTCTGAGCCAAAGCAGTGACGTTATGCGCTATCTAGCCCAGAGATGTTTTTAATTTGGTTTGATTTCTCTCAGG
This sequence comes from Dryoscopus gambensis, assembly GCA_013389985.1. Classification (NCBI taxonomy): domain Eukaryota; kingdom Metazoa; phylum Chordata; class Aves; order Passeriformes; family Malaconotidae; genus Dryoscopus; species Dryoscopus gambensis. The sequence continues at coordinate 27,005 of WEIT01011780.1, forward strand.
CAGGATTAGAAACATGGAGTTCAAGGCACCCTGCCTCGTGTGGACGCCACTGTCGCCTCACCTCCCTCTTACTGCTGTGTCACAGAGGTTGAAGATCTCTTTAGCAATGGGACAAAGAGACAGTAAAACAGGAAGCCCATATGCTTTTCTTTCAAAGCTATCACTTGCAGAAAAATATGTTTCAGACTTTGCCTGCTGTGTTCCAAAGACACGAAACTTAGTTCACATTTGTAAGTTGTTCAGTGTGGCTTTATAAAAACTTCTCCGGCAGAGTGAACTCACTCAAAATCAGCTCCTCTTTTGAAAATATAATGCTTTTTATCTGGGATGAAACAAGCGTAGGCTACTTTCAGTCAAAAAGCTGATATAATGCAACACATAGAGCGTGCACTGCCTTTCTCTCTAAGGTTGTATTTCTGAACAATTACAAAGGAGACATAAAACCAAATGTGGAAATCTGTCCAGCAGCTGAATGGATTGAATTTTTCCCTTACCCTTTGGTGAGGGTCATCTCTTCCTGCTATTATTAGGATGCCTACTGGGTGCAGGGTACCTCTATGGAAAATGGTATTCATTGGAATTAACCAGCAATGGTTTAGGTGCACTCTGCTTCCTTGTCAAAAAATCTAGGAATCAACATTGCTGCCTATTTCCAAATGTCTCCCATATCCTTATTTAATGTGGCTGTGGCAGCAGAAAGAATATCTCTCTTAAACAGCATATTGCAGCATTAAAAGGAGCACAGATGTGCTGAGATTATCAGTCATACAATTCAGTCTGAACAAAGCAAGTCTTCATAAGGGGAAGCAAGGGGAAGAGCTGGTGGATTCACTGGCAGTTTTGTTATGGCAGGGAAAGAAGATCTCTACTAGCAGTGCCTAAACAAGAGGAAATTTGTGTTTTCAAATAGTTTTGTAAAACCCAATAGAAAAATAGTTCCCAATGTACAGGATAAATAAAATCCTGTAGAAGGTATCCTTTAGCAATACTAGGGCAGGCAAGGAGTTAAAATCTTGCATTTAGGCAACAAGACCAGAGCGCATTCTTCACTACCTGAGATAATTAACCATTTTGATTAAAATTTTGCCCCACAAAAAAACAGGACGGAGGTTACCAGCATTGTTTCCTCAGGTCCAAAGACTATTTTTTGCATGTTTATAGCACTCTCAAAAACAAAAGGTGTGTGAAGGCTGATGACTGGAGCAGAGATGCTATGGTGTCCTATGGTAGTAGTTATCTTTCCTGGAGGGGAAGGAACATTTCTGCAACAAGATGTAAGCCACTCTGAATACTACTAGTAAGGGTGGTCTGCCAACTCCTTTCATAGGTCAGCTGAGCCCCAGAAAGCCTGATATCTGGCTTGGTAGCTCACTGCCTCCTCGCTGAGCCTCACTCCTGGCTTGACAGGCGTTTAAGACCAACCCCAGAAGGCTTTAGTGTGGTGTTACCCCAGTAGGGCTGTGCATGCTCAATGCCATGTGTGAGCACAGCCACCATCTAGCAGCATCAGACAATACAGCAAGGCTCAGTCTCCCCCAGAGCTCTCACAGCTTCTGATTCTCAGTTAAGTTCCTTTCTGATCTGCTAAAATCAGTGCATCTGTCTGCTCCTGCTCTCCTCTTACAGGCTGTGTCCGTACATTCAGAGCACGTTTCAGCAGCCAGGGCTGGGCAGAGCTGAGCCCAAGTTGCAGGTGAAGGGTCCCAGGAGGGTCATGGTGACATTACTAAATAAGTCCTTCCTCTCACCACCCAGAGGAAAGCCAGTCGTGCAACCTGGATAGGGATGCCCATATTCTTCAAAGGCTTTCTAGATGACAAGGAGACAAAGACCTTGGTGCTAACTAAATACACAGTGAGAAGAAGGATGAATTGAAACCACTAAGAATGTAAGCCAAATCCAAAGTGATATGTAACTAGAAATTACAAACATGATGCAGCCACCAGTTCTTCAGCATGCCAGGGAAACCCATAGGGACACATCTACCTAACAGTGGAGAAACTGTAAGGAGTTGGGTGTAAAAAAATATAAACTGCTTTACCTTATATGCATATTTTAGGCTGCACTTTTTTCTTTTAGCTTTTAGTTTTTCATAGCCTTGTTCCTCCAAGGCTTTCATGCAGGCCTTGCTGCATTTCTTTGCTGAAGGCATGTCTGCAAGGAGATTCAAAATGTAGCCTGAATCTGTCTTTAATTTATGGTGTTGGACCTTATTTCCCCAAAGGTACTAGTTTAAACATACTGTCAACTTCATCTTTACATTTCCCCTCTTGTGTAGTGTATTCTACCTTTAACACAGCTCTGATAGCTGTGTACGTGGGATATGGAAATATCTCAGAGGAAACCAAATGTTTACAGAAGTTCACTTAGCTACTGCATAAAATAACTCTTATTTCTCTCTGCCAAATAATATGTGAGGTGAGAATGGAGTTGTTTATTGTACAAACGCAAACCCAAGGCATACAAGAGGAAACAATAGTGAAAGAAAATTCAGACCTGAGCACTGCTTGAAGTCACACGGTGATATATAAGCAAGTTAATAAAATCTGTGGTCTAAAGGAAAGAAAACTCTTTTTAGTGACTTGTAAATGTAGAAAATAAAACAACCGATGGTTATTCCAGGACACTTTTTCTGTGTATCTGTGCCCTGTGCAAGAGTTCTGCCAAAGCTTTTATTTGAGACATTGGCAGATTAGAAAAACTGTGGAGAGTGTTAGCGCTGCAGATCCCTGGCACCATCAGAAATTGTTTCCAGTTCACATGCACAATATGTCATGCTGTGCTGCATGCACATGGAGAATATTGGGCATATTTTGGGGTCTTCACTTCCTTCAATCTTCCCTCTTGAGCACACACAGATAAGTTGTTCTGTTGTGAAAATATTACATACTTAATTACCTATTTGAATTTTACTAAGGTGTCTTGGGGATTTGTAATTAATTCTAATTCAAATAATTCTAATTTTAAGCAATTCCAGGCAATATTTCAGTCATTCTCTACAGACAGATTCTGTATGGATGGCAGATGTGAGATCATTCATGTGCTCAAATCCAGATCTCAGCAGGTCAAAAGTGGAGGGAAATCAAAAAATGTAACATTAGTTATTATGCTCAGTACAGTTTTATCCTGTAAAATAATTTACACACAAAGCAGGAGCTTAAAGTGCTGTTAGTCTAATGATGCTCCACAATTTCTTTTTTTAGTACCTCTGTAAGAGTTCATGTTCTTCACCGGTCCCCTGGCTATCAGTAGGTTTACTAAGTTTCAGAAGTGTCCCTTGGAGGGTACCAGATGGTGATGGCACTGAGTGGAACAGAACAGCTAATTGTATCATTGTTGATGAGAATCCAGTAAAAGCACAGACATATCACTGTTGAACTGTCAAAGAAAAAACCAGCAGAAGACTTGAACCTGGGGTAAACTCTGCATCTTAAACAGAAGCAGCTTTTTTTGCTTCCTACTTCTAAGGTAAGAGAAGCAACTGGTTTTATTGTATCAGCTTTAGGAATACTTGAGAAAATAATTTTGAAATTTAGTAGAAAAAATCCCAGGTGAGTTTCATTTTCAGACAGGTAGGCCTTTGATTATAAAATTGAAAGGAATTTCTGTATCGGATTTACAATGCAGCTCACATTTCAGTTTCAATTCTGGAATGACTATGATTCGCCAAATTTTATTTCCCCTACCAATCCATAACATGCCAATGATCTGCTTAAAAGATGGTGCCAATTATATAAACACCTCACACAGTATGTAAAGGAAAATTTGATTGGAACACTTTGTGAACTCCATGAAGGATATGTGTATGCTCGTAATAGTGGTCAGTTTATGCTCGGGTACATGGTGAACTTCAAACTGAAGTTTCACTGCAAAATGAAGTCGCAGAAGATAAATTGTACAACAAGTTCTTTGCATGCACATGAACTACTAAACGTTCTATTCATACCAGGGCTCATCACATTTGTAATCCATCCTGTAGGGGGTCAGTGCTAAAATTAAATTATACCTGCCTACCATTCTCAATCAAATCAGGCTGTGAACTGAAAAATAAAACAATTAAAATTAGAGACAGGACAGCCTCCCACTGTTTATGATCTCATTCTATTTGTGAAGAGTAGGTGGAAATTCACCCATGGTGAGCATTTGGTTTATGTCAATTTTTTCTTGTTATTACAGCTGGGGCTTATTTTGTGAACTGTTCCCAGCTATTTCTGCTAAAAATAGGTGGATACCAATTTAAACTTCCTGGCGATATTTCGAGTCAAAGTATCATTAGTAGATAGTTATTATGCTGCATTTTATTGTAAGAGATCCTGCCATGAAGCCAATCTATACAAATAAAAATAAAGACAGTTAGAATTACCTTCCAAACGCCTCTATTGGAGGTTATTCATGTTTGGTTTAGCAAAACAAGCTAAGCTATTTGCAAGAAAATTTATTAGTTGCAAGATCACTGAGTTAATGAGACTTTCTAAAACTCCTTATCAGTTAGACTATGGCACTTGGAGAGAGACTGGGGATCAATTTTGCATTTTTGCCTCAGTCCTAAATAAGAGATACTTGTAGTTCTCCCTTGGTTTCCACAGAATATAATTCCTGTTTATCACTACTCCCTCCTCTACTATGCAGTCTTGTAACAAAATAATCTTCCCAAAACACATTGTCTCACAAACAAACAAACAAAAAAAAGTGACAATTAGATACAAAATTCCTTATTTTCTAATAACGGCAATAGCTGACTTGAGGTCACATAGTGATGATTTGGTCATCCTTCTCCCTGTACTTTCCTAGTTACCCATCACAGGGTTTATATCTTGGCCTGTGAAAATTTTCAGACCCAGTTGCCATAAAAGTTTTCAATAGGCATCCCAGAGTCTCAGGGAAACTGCTTATACCATTTCCATGATCTCCATCTCAAACTTATGAGCTGATAGTGTGGCTGCAGCTGTTGCACAGTTGATGTTTCATTCCCATATTAGGAAACATTTCATCACTGAAAGGGTTGTCAAGCTCTGGAACAGGCTGCCCAGGGAAGTGGTTGAGTCACCATCCTTGGAGGCATTTAAAAGATAATGTTAATGTGGCACTCGGGGACACGGCTTAGCAGTAGATTTGGCAGTTGCTGGATTCGACTGGATGATCTTAGAAGTCTTTTGCAACTTAGACAATTCTGTGATTCTATGATCCTATCTGCTGTTATGTTATGCGACTTCTGACACCAGTGCAGGAATACCAAGATCTTGTTTTGGCTGTGAATCTCAATGGTAAAAGTATCTATCTGTTGTCAAAGTCAGTAATGTGTTCAGGAGTGCCCAGCAGTGAAATTTTTCAAGGTTGCTAAAGAGTGACCATTGAACATTATGCTGCAAAGGGTTAGCTGGGCTAGCTTCAGAGTTCAAGGTATATCATTAAGGAAATTACATCTCGCCACGTTCTCTGGTCCTGAACCCAAGGTACAGCAGTGTCTGAAAAGAGCAACACCCTCTTTGGATGTTGTCTAGGAAATGCTAACTGCCCCAAGCCAAAACCTGTTAAACAGCATAGAGAATCATTTGCCAGTGCTTGTGCCTTGTGCACTGGTCCAGTCTAGTCTGCTGGCAGAGCCATAGCCAGAAAGTTTCTAGATGCACACAGCATAGCAGTGTTACCCCCAGGCTCACTGACCTCATGCAGAAAAAAAGCCCGTTAGCAGAGTTGGAACTGTTACCATAATAACAGAGTGGTATTTCTTCTTGTTTATAGTTTTTTTAGGCAATATCCTATTGAAATAATTGTAGTGCCTCATAGTGATGTTCTTCTAACTCACCTGACTAACTAGACAGCCAGCTGCCTAGAATACAGGGGTTTGGTCTAAACTAATTGTCAAGTTTACTTTGTCTCTCTATCAATTCTTCCTGCCTAATTTAACTACCATTTTTTAGTCTGGAAAGCATCTCTGGATGTCTGTGTCCATCTCTGGTCAGTATCTAGACACTGACTTTCAGACAATTAAAAGTAGCTGAAATGGGAAGAGACATGGGGGAAGAAATGGTTCTGAAAAGATGAGAGGGAGAGAATGGAATCAGTCTGGTTGCACAGCTCCAAAATCTGCACTGTTAGCCTGGTTTCCAAGAAAGTCCTTTAAGGGTACAAATGTTTCTTTCTAAAGATCTTAAGGTTAAGAATGCAGATCTAGCATGATTAACTCAAACGTTTAAGCAGAATGGTTCCGACATCTTGTTCTGGCAGTGTCACCCATAAAGCTAAATTAGATGCCTGGGGATTGAATACATAAAATGGAGGAAATTCAATTATCCAGTTGGGAATCACTGGATTAATTCAGTAAGAAAACTTACTGAAGTAGAGTGAGAAAACTGCTGCTTACATTAGATTTGCTCCTTTGGTTAACTATCTGGTTAAAAAAAAAAAACACCTCTGCAAAAATGACATTCAAAATGTATCTTATTCTCTCAATGCTTGCTTGCTTTCATCAGGTGCTCACACCACCCACCCTTTAACTGTGAGACCTGGGTGCTAGGATCTCAACTACGCATGCAAAACTAATACTCCTGTAGACAATGAGTTTACTCATTCTCCACCATTCACGTAAAAGTTGGGATGAGATTAGATTCAGGAAGTATTAGGAGAACAGACATCTGAAGCAGACAGAGAAGCACAGAACCAATTATGTGAGTCAATAGGACTGAAACAAAGAAAATTGTTGTGGAAAATGTTGTGATTGCATGTTTTGCAGAAAAAAAATTATATACTTCCTAAGGAATACAGCAAGAAAGATATAACAAGAGCCCAAACTGTTTAAAGTGTGTGAATATAGGAGTGTTTTCAATGCCTATTTGGAAAGAGAAGGTTCTTAGACATTTTGCAGAGGCAGTGAATCAGTGGTATTGATACACAGAGAGAAGTGCTTTCTCATGTGCAAAGCAAAAGCAAGAGAAAAGGAGGGTCTAAAATGACCTCCACAGTTACAGAATCTGTCAGTGAGTTTTGTTAATAGCACTAGCAGGGACTTAGCAGCTGACAGGGTTTCAGAAAAAGGGTAAGGAATTTGCTTTATTACACTAAATTAAAATTTCTATTACACTTCAAGGGAGGGGGAACATACAGAAAATCTTAAGGAAGACAACGCGGGCAAGTTTGATGAAAGGAGAGATGAAGATGAAGCAATGAAGATGTTGATATGAGAGGAGCTGATGTAAAAATAGCAAATGAAATTTTGTCTTCAGCTGGTTTTTTAAAGAGATATTAGACCCTAACAAAATCTTGCATCTAACAAAGGAAAGAAGGGTGTGGTTTTTTCACTAAGATAGTAGAAAAGCAGCAAGAGAAAGTAAGTGGGAAACCAACAGTGAATATCAAAATATCCTACTAAAGGATATAATATCACAAAGGAAAATGTGATCTGAAATGTAATGAAGCTTTAGAAAGAGTGTGAGGAATGGGAAGAATACAGGGAGGTCAAAGCAGTCATACCTAATCTTCTTTTTTGAAAGAGTAATTAAGATATTGCATGGAGAAGGTGAAAGGCTGAAAAACATGAGTGTTTTAAGAAGGTGTCAAAGGCTGTAATTAAACTAAGGACAAAGGTAGGCATATAACTTGATTTCATGATATTCTGGTTACAAGGAGTGGCAAGGCAATTGAATTTTTTTTTATTACTATACTACCCACACAATTTAGTTTTTAAATTTAAGAAGTAGTAGTAGCTCTATTAAATTTATTCTGCTCTTTCCAGTGGAGAGCACATCATATTTACATAACTATATTCAGATGATTTAGCCAAATCTGTCATGCAGATGATATGCTAATACTTCAGTCTTCTAAAACTTTGTATGATTGTTCTGCTATAGCTTACATGCCTACAGTTATTATTTAATACTGATAAAATGGAGTATAAGAACTACCAAACTGGATTTTTTTACTCTTTTTACTTCACTAAGTGACTGTGTACAATTGAAAGTTACTATACAAGGTGAGAAACAGAAGGGACTCATGACATTTGTACCAAAATGAGATTTCAAAAGATGATGTGTGAGTCAACACATTGGTGTTCTGGCAGGTGGCCAGAACAACCCCAAAACCATGGCTGAAATGAAAAGAGTAAATTTGTTTCATTACCTTGCTAACTGGAGGATCCTTGAAGAAACAGCCAGGCAGCAGAGACAAATGAGGGCAGCGCAGGCACCATCAAGCTCAGCCCATCCTGGCAGACGCTGGGGCTGCTGTTTGCACCTTTTTACCAAGGGCCTGCACACGCGTAGTTTAGCACCATGCTCTGATCTCCTCTGTGCTTTTTATGATCTTTGATCACTCTCCCAACAGGGAGCTCAAACGTGTCCGTGAGAGCACCTCCAAGTCTCTGTAAACACCAGTGTTATTTCTATACAGAGACTCTACTTCACCAAATAGACACAGCATAAACAGCAGTAGGCATGACACATAAGGTTTCCCACACTCTTATACTCCAGGCTTCAGCATTTCCAGCTGCAAGGTCACTTGAGCTAGTCTACCATCCTCCTCACCATTCTTCTGCTTTTAACCATTTCCTCCCAACAGCTGAAGTATGTTTTTTAAGAGGATGGAAAGGGCTGAAGAATACTGAAAATGTATTTCATTTTGCGGATGATTGACATAAGCCAAAAGGATGTGTCCAGTAAGTTAAGGTTGCTCCCAGACATGCTGTTATGAGCAAATCACATTCTTGCAAGGAGTAGCAAGAGAAACTTAGTTGTTCAGCTCCATCCTGATTCTCACAGACTTCAGTCACTGGAAACAGACTCCAACCGACAGATGTGAAGATGTGACAGCTTTGCTTTGGGTATGCTTTACACGTTACCTGCCTGAATCCTTGGAAATCTGGTATGAAGAGGCCAAATTTTGCAACAGACTAAAGCAAAACAAAAACACAGCACTCTCCGACTTAAAAAACCACCCTGCTAATTTCAGACTGATGTTACACCTTAACAACTTTCACATACTTCTTGTCTTAGAGTTTCAATAGCTGGATCATCATCCCTCCAGGAATACTGCTTGCTATCACTCAGTTTTGCCAAAATGAAATCACCTAGATTAATGCCTTTTTTCCCTTTTTCTTTTCTTTCTGCAAGCGCCTGTCATTAATGACTTTTTCACTCTTGACAAAGTTGGTAAGTAAGTAACTTTTACGGAACTGCAAATCTGCATGTAGTTTTTTGGGAACATAATCAAGTTGTGTTTATATTTCAGAGAACAAAATAATGGGCAATGAATTCCACTGCCGCTGGCAGTCAAAACTTCTCTAATACACCTCTACTTCTGCATTAGTTTAGGGTGAAACACAACCAAATCTCTTCCAAACAAAAGGCGTTTCTATCAGCGGACTGTTTCACTGAGATAAGAATAAAGGAAAAATAAGTCTTTATGCTTTTAGCACAGATTGTTTACCTTGTGATAGATGTAGGCAAGGCTATCATTGGGGAAAGTTGCATTTCAGTTGACATGATTGAAAAGTATATTAAATCTCTTTTTCTTCTTTTTTTTTTTAAGCAAAGTATGACCAAAATTAACTCTTTCAGTTAAGACCTGTTTTAAAGTATTGCCCTGGCTTTTTCTGTTGCTTAGCTGGGTTTTTACAAAGAAAAAAAACATATCTGTGCCTGTAAAATGCAGTCTCTTTGCTATCAGCTTAGTATCAGATTTTAGCAGTTACACAGTCATTTCTCATCACTGACAGTTAAAGTCACGGGGCATAGCTGCCATTTACTTTATTGAGACCAGGATTTGAACTGCTTTGTCTGGACTGATCCAGCCTGGAGTCTTCTGTGTTGTCTCTGTTACTCACCTTTCACAACCAAATGCCACAATTCCGTCCAAAGGAGGCCAGCACACTCTTAGGGAGCTTCTGTTATTCCTAAGCACAAGCAGTATGTTTAGAACCATTTCTGTAGAAAATAAGGATAATCCATGCTTGGAAGGTCATGAAACTCTTAGACTTCCAAATTCAGAGATCTCAGACTTAAAGGTTAGTGCTAAATCCCGCAAACGTACTTAGAATTTTACATCCGTCAGTTCTGTTGGCTTCAGTGGTTTTACTGTTCTTAAGTTAAGCATATGAATGTGGCTTTGCACAGTCAGGGTTTAAAAAGATGAAGAGAAATTGAAAAATTTGGGAAGATGAAAGGAAGCATAGGTTCTTAGTAAAATGTGCAAGTACACAGGTGTCCATTTGGATTTTTTTGAGTGAGCATGCAAAAGTGTACGAGTGCTGGATGAAATATCACTCCATGATCCAGGCCCAACATCCAGCCTGCCTCCTCTAACTGCTAACAAGAGCAGCTTCAGGAAAAATCCAACTCATCCTCTGTGCATCTTGACCAGTAATGCTCACAAGATGTGGACACTTCAGAGAATGTGGCTTTCAAAATCTACCAAGTCTCTCTTGATTTTTCTTAGGGATGTAGAAGCAAGCAGATGGCATGTTTCCGACATTTGCTCAAATATAGCACTAGAATTCACCTGAGAAACTCTAGGAGAATTTTAAAATAATAGCACAATGTATTTTCCTAGCCCTTTGCAGAGGTTTTACTATTGCTGATGATGATTCCTCAAAAACAACAGTCCGACATACATGCTATATTGGGGTCAAGCAGTAAGAGTTTGGTGAACTTGCAAGGAAAAAGTAACTTAATGTTTTATAAAGTGTAGGACATATGTCCATCATATAACAATATTATATTTCTCTTTGGTTTCAGAGAAGACTCAAATATCAGACAGCAACAGCTTTAAGGAAATCCTGTCTTTTATAGGACATTTGACAAAGCTTGGATTAATGGAGCTAGGAACCCATCCAGTGATTTACAACTACAGCTAGAGCAGAGATAAAGAGAAGAAAGACAAAAGGTTTACATTAAAACCATTATTATCAGACTGAAAGCAAGTCTGGAAGTTTTAGTAATACAAGGAGGTTTTTTCTCTCACTGTAGGCAAATTCTCTATTATGATTTGGAGAGCACTTTGCAAAGTCAACACACAAAGTCAATTTAGCTTTCTATTTCCAGGTTTTACCTGAAGTACTTATTCAATAAGGCAAAACTTCCACTGATTTTTGCAGACAGTTTTTCTTGACTAAGGCATTAGATATTGTGCTACGCTAATTACTTGGAGCCTAAATTATCATCCCACTAAGCACTAGAGTTACTATATCACTAGACTTGTTTTGTGGCTCTCTGACACCATTGTGTTACAGATTGATTCATTTTCATGTGGATTTAATATTGTGCCATATTGAATACAATTTAATGCATTATAGTTCACTTTAAATATGTTTAACAACGGTAAAAATGAAAAGGGAGGCAGTTTGCCACAGAGGTTTCTCATGTTTGTGGCCTGCCAGGACAGTTCTTCCAGTATCTTGCAGTTGTCCATATTGTGGTGTGTAGGCTGTACAGTATATATATTTCTTCAGCAGAACACGGGCCAGAGAAAATCCTATCTCTGATAAAATATCTGGTCCCCATGCAAAATGATGGAAGAGTAAGCTTCTGCGTATAGAGAAAATATTGGCTTCCCAATCAGCCATCTGGTGTATAGTGGGAATGGTCTGAGTATCTTTCTCAGTTGGAACATTTGGAAAATGAATATACTGTTGCTACAGCTCAGGCTGTTGGCCATGATGTTTGTGATAATGTTGTTGATTTACCAGATGTCCTGCAAATTCCTGGTGTGGTAGTGTTTCCTGCTCCTACTGAAGTCTTCATTATGTGATGGGTTTATGATTGCAGTCATTTCTCACAGAGTAGGAGGGAGCTGGGAAATGTGTCCAAGCACAGCATGGAATCCATCATCCACTCACCATTCACTTTACAAATCAAAATCTATACCAACATGTTGCTTCTAGATCTCTAAAAATTACATAGGAATACATGTAAAGACTTGAGTAATACCATTGGCATATTTTGCCATTTTCTAAATCACTCCGCGCCTAATACAGGTGCTTACACATCTGTCTTTATGTATGCACACCCATTCCTTTTCCCTACTTTCCAACTACCAGGCAGGAATACAAATGGGAGCACTAAATGCTGTGTTCACTTATTATGTTCAAGAAATGTATCTGAGATTTGAATAAGGATGCTTCACCACTCCGCTCCTGCTCTGTTACAGTAGATTAATGAAGATAATATATGATGTACAGCTGAGCACCTAGGCTTTGACTTCAGAAATTAACTCATCTCTTCTGCTTTCAAAATGAGTAAGCACATGTGCTGCTTTCTCTTTTTTGTTTCATGTTGCCCATTCAGAGATAAGATACCTATTGGCATTATCTATGTGTTGATGGGGCTCTGAGTAACCTAGTCTAATGGAAGGTGTTGGAACTAGATGATCTGTGGTTTAAGGTCCCTTCCACACCGAACCATTCTATGATTCTATATAGGTACCTGTAGAGGAAAAGCATAATGGAGGCCAAGGCACATATACGCAGAAAAAAAAGTCTATTTCACAAGACTACCAAATGTATCAGTCTATTTTCATCTAGATCCTAATATCCTCACCATTCTTGTTTTCCTGGTGTGAACATTGCTTAATCAGCACACTTTGGACATAATGATACCTTATAGGCCTGAAGTAAAAGTGGTTGTCACTGGTTGAGAAAAAGTCAGAAAATGCACAAGGACTTGAAAATCCCATGTTGGCTCTGTAACAAGAAATAAACAAGAAATTTAAACAAGTATGAAAAAATATAAACACTATTCTCAAATTCAAATTGATAACACTAATTTCAACTCAAGGAATCCATATTGCCTAAGAGATCCTGAACTATCTAACAGATATTTAAAGGATGGATGTACCTTTCTCACAGGCATCTCAAGGTGTACAACACCCAGCTTGCCTCAGTGTCAGAATAAGCAGTAATTTTTTGGCAGCAGTGTGTAAGGAGCCAAGGAGCTGCCACAGTGAAACGCAGTTCAGGCAGCACAGTCCTCTGCACACCACAGAAGTGTGTTCCATCAAAAGAGCAGATAAGTCTCGTTTTAGTGGATATTTATGAAAATTAATAGAGAAGATACCAACCTATCTGTGATTAGGTAGATCCAAAGTCCACAAAATCTGATATAGGAGTCTTGATATTCCAGACTTAGTATGGCACAGCATTAATAATAAATTTGCTTCACAGCTCAATTTCTTTTTACAGCTAGGGAAGGGAACTTTGTGACAAAAAAACTCAATATGAAGCAAGATTTTTCATGCCTCATGCTTCACGCAAGATGGCATCATTTTCTGTGTGCAAAAATGGGTCCTAGACTACATGTTGACTATGGGCTATTAATCTCAAACCAGGAAATGGCATAGTATATATTACTTGTGTCATTTCCACATTCAGAAGCAGGCAGTCTTTCTGAGATATATACAAATTTCTTTTAAAGGAGCATATGTTTTCTCATGAAAGTTTCACCAGTGCTTTATTCAGATAGATTGGAAAACCTCCTTTCATATAATGTTTATCTCCAGGCTATCCAGATCCAGCTACAGTGGGAAACGATAAACCAAGTACTGTCAGTGAGAGGAAATTTTACAAAGGCTCTTTTTCTAAAGGAAAATGAAGACAGAAAATATTCAATTTGTACTGAAGAGATGGTGATTCCACATGGCTGATCCCACTGACTTTGCCCTGTGTGAGATCTCTCATTCCTCATCTCATTGCCAAGAGCTGTCTTTTAGCACACATAATTTCCCCCAATATTCTGGCTTCTTCCCAGGTGATCTTCACACAAAAATACGAGAGGCATGGTGCAGCTGGTCCCTGATTAGGTAACTAGCAACATTCAGGTAGGAAACCTGAAAACAATTATGTGTTTTATTAAGGCTCATTGTATGTATCACTCTTGAAGGTTGTTGCTTCAGCTCAGAGAATCAGTGGTAGCACAAAGAAATGGTCACTTGAAGACCTGTCCCAGGTGATTTGGATAAGCATTTGCACCAGCGCACAACTCTCAGAAGTAATGTTTACAAGACTATTATGATCAGCAATTTCCAAGCTGTTTCCAGTTGTGACTACACTTCCAGTTGAGATACACTTGCAGAAACCATTTAATTTCTTTCAGATGAATGCTCCTTCTTACAATGATTACCTACGGAATTGCTGCTTCTGCTGCATCCCACTCCACGATATTGTCAGTAGGCAAGACTAAGGCAAAAACAAAATAACAAAACCAAAAGCAACCACCAAAAAAGCTCAGAGTTGTTATGTGCTACCTCTTATAAGTCTGGCTGTGTTTAAAATGTTGTTGACTCAAATAGCTCCAATACCTACATCTCTGCTGGCAGATAGCATCTCAGTAATAAACTCTGCAAAAGGCACAGCTTAAGTTGGCTGACTGGTTTTAGCTCTCTCTGCTGGTGAAGGTGGATTTAACTAACATGCTAGAATGTAAAGCAGTGTAGGTGGAGTGAGGGTAATTCCTTTATACCAACTTCCATGAGTGCAGTGGTATGCTCTGGACGGGGATAGGACAGACAGCTGAGGACTGTACCATCTTAGGTTATCCCAGAAAGACTTGCCAGAGATTTTGTGCCACTGTTCATACACCACAGCAGTTTCTATACAAAACCAATGCCATTTAAAAGTTAAATATTCATATTCTCAGGGTGAATCTGTTAACCCTTAACCTGTCTCCTGAGGAAAAAAAAGACATAGAGGAAGTGAAAATTTCAGTAGGCACTGAAAATGGATTTGATCCAGTCTTATAAACTGAAGTTGTTCCCTTAATCAGCTCCTGTTTGCCAAAAATTTGTGTCTCACCGTGCCTGATCCCTAGTTTCGGGTCAGGTCCTTTTCTTTCTGAATTAGCACTGCCATTCCCGATGCTTTCTTCAAAAGTAGTGAATTTCATGCTTATTTCCCAAAGGGATTTTTTTTCCCCCAGAAGATGTGTGTACAGCAAATGGACCATATTACACTTATGAATTCCGTCCTTTGTAGTTCTTGAGTTAGTAAAGCGTTTAAAAGCATTAAGACTAATCATTCTGGGTAATTGTAGGTTGTACATTCCCTTTTGGGACTCTGGACTTTCAGATATATGGTAAATCTTCCTCTGGATATTGCAGTTGGTTGTCTTTTTCTCTTCATCATTAAGTGATGGGGCTGATGGAGATCAGCTGCTTCACTTTGTAAGTGGTTAGCATTCTCTCACCTGCTCTGCATGACTACTGAACTGAGGTATGTTGTGACAGTCTGCCCACTCTTCCCTGTTCAGATTAATGAATACAGCTTTAACTGTTAATTCAAAGGCAGTCAAGCTTATATCCAACAATTAGAGTACAACTTCCCTATTCAGATAGTGTATATGTAATTTGGCACAGTCTTTTATACCAGTTTGGGGTTAAAGTGTGTTTCTGCACTAAAACTGACTTTGTAAAAACAACTTCAGGCTTCAGGGGGCTCTGTGCTTATTCTTCCTCAGAAGCACCCAAGGGAGATTCACTATTTTCTCACACAAAGATGCTTTTTTTCCAACTGCCAGTATGCAGATTCAACCTGTGCTACAAAAAAAAATTGTCTTCTTTTCACAACATGCATAATTTCCAGTAATAAAAATACTGCAGCCCAATTTTTGCCCTTAGTTACATCTGAGCAACCCAGCTGAAAGCAAAACAAAAAAGATATTGTCCTGTGAGGGTTGCACAGGTAGATCCCCAGGGACAGCAAATGTTCAGCCCTGCAGCAGGCAGGGCCTTGACCAGTTGGGGCTGCCTGGAATGAAGCGCTCACTAACCTCTTCTTCCCCATCCTGAGCACACGTAGGAAACTGCTCATTTGACCATATGCTGTGATACAAATAGGCTTCCCAACATTTGCCTAAAATGTAAATTCATTCATTCATGAGTCAGATACAGGTTCCACAAATGTCAGAGGTAAACTCTTCCAGTTAATATGACACGTTTTTTTCTAGCTCTTCCCACTTCTTTATCACACATTCATGCTGAAATGTGGAATCTGACTTTGAAATATCAAGTTTTTTATGGTTCTCAGGGAATTTACGCATCAACTATAAAGTGTCTATTTATACAGCTGAACGGGACTATTTCTGCAAAGCAAAACTCCGAAGATCTGAATTCAGTGCCTAGTTCTATGTCTAACTTCCATGGGCTTAGTATTTTGCTATGATGTGGTAACAATAACACTTAGGTTTCATCAAAAAACTTCAGTAATTAAAACTTTTCTCTTCCAAAAGATGGAGAGATGAGCTGTCACTGCAGAGCCTTAACTCAGATGATGTCTCCAGGGGGAAATATAAATATTAAACTTAACAAGTGAATACTTTGTTATAGACTTATCTCCAAAGCTCCACTGAACTACTCCAAAATGTTCAGTGGGAAATATACTCCTCATAAAATGTGATTAAATTCTGGCATATTAGAGACCCCTTTTAAATTCCAGAGACCCCATCTAAAACAGCAAGTGACACTTAAGCAAGAAAGAAAAGTTAATTCCAGTATAAATATCTGAAAAGCCAGGAACTTTGTCATGTGCCTGTCACCTTCTGCCATCTCTTAATTGGTGGACCTTAGATTAGGAGGAGGGCTTGGGTCAGCGACCTATGAGAACATTTCTATGACAGGAAAATTAATGACAATTTTTTTTTCTTTAAATTTTTCTACTCTTTTAAATAGCACTCAAAGCAATTTCATTCAGGTTATGTTTCAGACACTAGGAAACTTTGTGTTTCAGAATGCATGCCCCAAATGAGCAGAGTTGACCTCAGAGTTTGGCATGGGAATCAAAATTGCTGTTCAGAAGTGCCAACAGTGATAAGTAGTTAAAGTCTGATGAAGTTTGCACTTGCTGAATTAGGTAGTCCAAAACAAATCCAGTATTTTAAGTATTGCTTTGATCATCAATGCTCTCTCCATCTCCCTCTTGGCAGACACTACTGCTTGAATCAGTACAATGAAATATCTAAGAAATGGAAAAGGAAGAGACCATTTGAGGAACCAACCCTATGAACTCTTCAGGTTTTTGCCAAACTCAGAAGTGGTTACCCAAACAAAATACAAAGGCACAAACATTAAAATGCAATCAGTGACAGGCACTTATTAGAAGACCAAGCTACCCCAGACTAAGATGTAAGCAGCCCCAGACCGAGCACACTAGAAGTTCAAGTCCTTCTAGCATTGATGTTTCCTAATTAGCCAGATGCCAGATAAACAGCCAAAAGAAAAACATTTGATGCCAGAATGTCAGCACTATCACCTGGATTTATTTCAGAAACCTCCTTTTTTCTCTCTCCCACTTGCTAGCACACAGAACCAGACTTGCAACAGAGTACATACGTGTCTGAGTGAAAGGAGCCCCTACAACATTAGCATTAAAAGGTGGAGAAGGACAGAGGGCAGCAGCTGCCAACTCCAGAGGGAAGGCTGCACTCACAGCACAACACCCTGACCTGAGACCTCGCCAACCTGCCCCTGCTTGCTCTTGCTTTCTCTGACACTCACAGGTTTAATGCCATGTCTCTGTAGCTTTCCCAAAGAAAAAAAAAAAGGGCTGTATTAGAAGTTAATAGTCCACTTTCACAGCTACACTGCAACTAAATGTAATCTTTCTCCTCTTGTGTGACAGCCTTTTTGTGCACTAGATTGGAAAAGACTGTTCCTGCCACTGTCCAACATCATGCTGACTTCAATGACTTTGTAAACACAGCCCACGACATCAGCAGTGCGCAGGCACGCCTGTGCACAGGGGCAGCACTTAGGGCGCCTGTTGTTGGTAGCGGGGCGCTGACAGGGTTTAATCGGGTCAGGTCACTCTCTATTTCATCCCTGAACTGCTGCAATAGATCTGAGCTAGGCAGCAGGCCATTCGCAACGGGAATATCTCCCAAATAGTTTTCATTACACAGCCCCAGAGGAGTCTCTGAAAGGACCTGTCGCTTTCACCTGAAATGTCCATAACGCTGCCAGTCTATTTGCTCTGACTTTTTCTTTTATAAGGTCTTAAAAACGCCTGTCTTTGAGGCTCTGTAGAAAGAGTAACCTTAGCAGAGAGCACAGCCTTTTTTCAGGGGAAAATCCCGTTGAAACCCATGATTTGGTTAATTGTAGGAGCCAGGAGGAGTGGGGGATGGAAGAGATACACACATTTTTAATATGGTAACATGTTTCCAATCAAGCTTTACAAGATCCTGCACAGCATGGTTTGCAGCAGAGTGCTGCTGCCTGAAAAGAAGCGTGCTTTTTGATCATTATTTATTCTTCCCTTTCTTTCTCTTTTCCCTTTCAGAGAATAACAAGATTTGTGCAGAGAGGAAGAGAAGACAGAGTCTGCAAAATATATTCCCCCAAACACACCAGCTAGTTAAAGCATATGAATGTGTAGACAATAAAGTTCACACTAGACAGTTAATGAAGCTGGGAAAAATAAATGTGAATTGAAATGTAATGAAAAATTCATACTTTCAGTGCATGAAAAATAAGTGAATGCCCTTTAATTGTTCAGTTTACTTGCAGAGAGGACAGCTTCAATAAATTGAAAAATTATTTCAGGTTTTTAAAAGGAATAATGCTCTGTCTTCTTCATCTTGTGCTAAATTCTTCAACTCTCCTAGAACTGTGAATATGTGAGGGTGTCAGTCACCGTAGTCCATCTGGTAGCCTACAGACCCAGGAATCAAATGAGGAGCAGCTGTGTAAGCATCAAACTGGACTCATCCTCCTCCACCCACTCATGGGCTCCAGCAGAAAGTGAGGTGGCTTCTGGAGAGCTAGGGAGCAAGATACTGGGTTTTGCGGCCAGGGGGAGGAAAGTTGTCACCACCACTGAAGGGACAAGAGAGGAAAGGTTGTCACTGAGGAGAGGTCTCTTGGTCCATTTTCCAGTAGCATAGCACCTCTCTCCCTGTTGTCCCTGCTCTTCTGCCAAAAGCATAAATCTCTCTCAGAATGCTTTTCCAAACAGACTGGAGAAAGAGGTGTGGGATTATGGAGGAGCCAGTGCCAGCTGTAAGCCTGCCATCTGAGAAAGGCTGCAGCTGTATGGGTTAGTGGGACCCTGGTTAACAGAGAGGGTGAGGTGGGAGGAAAGGGGTAGGAGGAAGGTGGGAAGGTCTGATGAGATGCTGAGACCAAAGAGAGAACTGGAAGTAGCTGCATAAGGGGTCTGTCCTTACTTTCTTTGTGTACAGATGCCTCCCAAATGGCTCCTTGCACTGCTGAGCAGATTTCAACACCTATGCTCCTGTCCCTGTCTTACATCAGTGTCCCTAAAGACTGTTTGCTTGTTAAATGTTTATTGCTGTGGATCTGCACATGCTTCAGAGAGCATTTTTATTGTCTTTCATCAATAAAGCACTTGACAAATGCTTGATTAAGCCCCAAAATAGCATCACTTATGTTGAAAAGAGAAAATTTACAAGCGTAAATTAATTACATTTAAAAGAAAAAAAAAGGAACAAAGGAGAAAAAAGAAAGAAAAGGGATGCAGGAGAAATTGCCTCTAAAAGCTCACAAATGAAATTCATGTCAGGACCAGGACCTGCATATCCTTTCTCTACTTCTCTGTTCAGCTCCCCAAGCAACACAAGACACCCCAGTGCTATTCAATGTTCACATTGCATCAGTTGAGTTTCTCACTGTGGGAACTGTCAATTCATTACTTTTTAAAGAAATGTGACAGGAGCACTATGAGTTCAAGTATAATACCCTTGAACAAGAAATCTTCACTGATGTTAAGGTTAAAGATTTTGTCTGATATCCTCAAAACCAACTAATCATGTAGTGGCTGAAATGAATTTACCTTGGTTTTGTACTCAGAGTACGGTAATTTGTTGCAAGATGGCTTCACTGGCTTTTCACTGTGAACAGTGCAGCAAAGCAACTCTTAAGCAGCTTGGAGTGACAAAAACAGGCAAGAAATGTGTCCATTCTGGCATTCTTGGGCATTTTTTTAATGACAGTCTAAAATGCAAAGTGAATTGTTTCAATTTCACATCCATTAGCAGAAGAAAAGACCAAATAGGTCAAGACTGTCACGTTAGAACCACTTAAATAAATAATAGTAATAGTCTGACACCTGACCAAAGGAGGATTACTCCCTTTAGCACATTTACCAGTTCTTTGTTGAGTCTGGTCTGAATGTGTTATAATTAAAACACAGTGCAGCCTGAAGTCAGAGAAGTTACAGCAAGGGAAATTTGCCCATTATTCTCCAAGAAGATAATCATCAGTAATCATTACTCAATCTATTCAGGCAGCAGGCAATATAGATGGATTACTTGTAGATCATGTACACGCATTTGATCTTTTTATTTCTACAGAAGCAAAAAAGAGTAAATTCTATGAACTGCTAGAATTGAATTTCAGTTGTGTACATGACAGCAAAGCAGAGCTTTCTAAAAGCTGATATGTTGGCATGAGGGGACTTTCTTCTAGAAAAATCTCAATGTTTTGCTGGTAACAACATAACAGTGCCTCCTTAATTTCACTCAAGCCTCTACAGGAACTAAAACTACACAGGCTCATCAAGAGAATATGCAAGATACACTGAACTAGCAATAAAAAGAAAAATGTGACTTTACATACAGGCTTTTTCACACACTATTATATCTTTCAACTGTCATCATTAACTGCAATTCTAGAAATGTTGCTCTGTTGTCTTTGAAAAATAGATATACTGATTACAATAGATTTTACTTGGATACACTGAAAAAAAATTTCCCTGACAGGTATATGCCGCTTTTAGTATGTTTCTTCAACACATGTTCATCATTATAATGACTGAATTTGAAAATTTACACATTCCTAGAAGAAAAAAAAAGCTAAAATCTGTAAATTGTTTTCCTGTGGCAATTAGAATGAAAGTCAAAGCTGGAAGACTAGTGGCAACAGAGCTTTACATATTTGTATAAAAGATGAACCCTTCTGTCTGTTCACTGTTTATCAGTAAAGGAAAGAGGGAGAGATAAAGCACTGCAGCCTAAGAAAGCTGATAATGAGTTTTGTTTCATGATATCTGGTGGTTCTTGTAAAAATAACAACAGCAACAACAAAACCAAGGTAGGACATCATGGCAACAGCAATCTGTACAGTAGAAATAGGATGATATTGCTGGTACTAAAGGATAGCTATCCTTTGCAAACTGACTGATGTAACTGTGTCAAACGAAAGCCAACTTTGTACTGATTTCCTTGTCATATAAAAGGCAATGACTCAGTGACTGTCACTTAATGTGCATCTGTTTTGAATGAATAGTAGCATTCATCCACTTCATAATAAGGATCCCGTTGTGAATAATATAATAAGCACGTGCAAGATAAAACCCATCAGAAGTGAACGTGTCAGTCAGAATGATAAATATGCTGATTTGTTGATTCCTCCTCACCTTCACCCAAACAAGATAAAACAAATATAGAAAAATGAAAATGTTCCCACACAAGGTAACAAATTTTGGGATCACAACACAATGCACAAGAACAGTTTCCAGCTGAAAAAAAAAGCTTATCCTGTATTATATGTACAATGTGGCATTAGTGTTAATTGGCTGAATTTTGGAGCAGGATGTCATAAGAAGTCATGACAACTGCAAAGTGCTTGTCAAAGCCTAAATGGGATGAGCCTACTCACTGGCAGGGAATTCCACCTGAAATATGTGTTGGAGCAATTTTGTTTTCTTTTAGTTGAAATCTAACTTTTTTAATGCAGTCTGTAACTAGCATTTGTGGCACCACGGGGTTGATGTATGTTGCATCCAAATGCTCCAGAGGAAGAGAGATTAGTGACCTGTAAATTGAATACAAGCCATGAATGCTATCACTCTTTCTGATGCCAAACACTGGCACTTGACTGCGCAGATGGGATTCAGTTGCACAAATATAGTCAGCCAACGCCCTCCGAAACATCCTAACATCTTCTAGCATCCATTCAGGGCTGACAGGCAAGACTGGCACATCAATGCTCTCCTGAGCTGTTAACTGCTGCTCTGGAAGGGCACGTGTCCCTCATGGGGCTTGCACAATATCTGCTAGCCCAGGCTCAGATAAAGAATTTCAAATGGCAGCAGATGTCTGTGTTTAGGCACCTGACTCCGCCCTTGCTGATTAAAATTGTCCCCTAACTGTAAACTCTCAGAAAGCTACTGAGTCCCAAGCCAATGAATTTCTTTCAAATTCCTCTCATCTTAGCTCTTTGGATACCACATGTAAGACACTGTGTCATTTATGGTGGTATTATGGGACTAATTCTACTGACCCAGCTGAAGTTCTAAAGTAGTTTTGCTATTTATGACCTTCTCTTGTAAAATAACTGATAAGATTTACAGCTCACTAAGAAAGATTATATAATGTCACCTATCCCTTACTCAGTGCTATCCATAATCAACAGGCATGAATGTGTTTAACTTTATTCACATGAATTTAATGAATCCATTTTCTTCCTGTTTTAATAGTTGTCAGAATACAGGCTTAAATGCAGAAGTATTATGCTTCCCTGTGATACTTTTCTTCTTCATTCCCAGGATTACATGGCAAAAACACCATGAAAATCATCCATGCTATTTAAGAGGAACGAGAGGATTGAATAGCAGCAAGCACCTGACTCTTCATCACTGGATGGTAGCAAAAGCCAGGTACTTTTTAAAGGGTTGACACTGTTTCTTTTGCTCCCCACAGCAATTTGGGGGGATTATACTTGCTCCCACCCTTTGCAGAAGTAATTACCTTCAAGCACTGCTGCTTGTATGTTTTACTCCCCACCTGCTGCCCCACTGTTTCACCTCTGAAAGCCTTAATTTGGTGCTTTAAGCATTTATATATTGCTTTACATCTTCAAAGCAGCATACATGTGTTAATTAAATTACATGCCTAGGAGATAACAAAGTACAAGATACAAAGGCATTTTAAGCACACAGACAGACTATCAAGTTCTAGCGCAACAGGAATAAATTAATAATGACCTTTTATAATGACTGAATTGCATAGCTTTGTTTTTCTTGCAAACAGTAAGTCAAATAAAGCTATTAGGAATGGAAACATAGCAAGTTTGATGTCAAAAGTCTGATGGACCTGCAGACCTTGAAACCAAGCTATATGCCACAGGGGAAAAAAAAAAGGGAGGGGGGGTGTGTCTTAAGATCCCAAAAGAAAAATCATTTAATTCATGTCCTTGGTTCCACAGGAAAGACTTCTTTATAGAAAAGAGCTATTTTTCACAGATGGCTATATTTACCCCACATTAAAATACAGATGGAAAGAACAGTATTTTCACATATGAAGATGTCTTTCTAGAGTCTTGGGGTCATTTTTGACTAGGTAATAGCTCCACAAAGAAATTTAGGAAAGGTATAATCATGTCATGGCCACTGTCACAATTCCTGTCCAGCCTTTACCTAGTTGCTACCTAGACAGGGATATACACACAGTCTTCAGGCTTTTGAACCGTCCATGATTTCACACACAAAGGTCCTTTGACACATGTAGTTCTGCTTTTGAGCAAGCCCAGAACAACTTGGCCTCAACCACACTGAAGAGTTTTCTGCCTACCTCCCGTCCCAGCTTTTTAAGGATCCACCAACTCTACCATGAGCACTCCTGCAGGCATTTGAGATTTTTCAATTTCTGCCCCCATCTAAGAAAATCTGAATCTATTCCAACAGTTGATTGGGATGGTCAGTTGTAAAAGCCTGAATTACTTTTCGTCCTTCAAAGACATGCTGTCGAACTCACAAGCAGGATAAAGAGCTGGGCATCCTCCACAGTAGGAAAGCAGCTTGGTAAATGCAAGCAAGGCTTAAAACTGTTTGGTTGGGCTTTTTTTTTCTGGGTGAAGCTAATGAAGCTGTAATAACTATCTGAGTTTTCTACTAACTAACTGTCTGTGTTTTCTAGTAACAAGTCATGCTGACTTTGGTGCAACCCATGCTTAATTGATCATTCTTCTTCCTTGCCTAAGGGATCTAATGTGGGTGATGCAAATTCTGGGTGGATGAATAACTACAAGTTAGTTAAGTCAACATTCAACATTCAGCCATTTTAGTAGCAAGGCAAGAGCTCCACCAGAGATTTTTTACAAAATAATTACAAGTTACATTTCTTCTTTCTGATCTCTGCAAGTAGGACCTTTGGTAGCTAAGACATCTGGTTTTGCTGAGGCTGACCTATATAATTCATACATTGCCACATAAAAACACCCAAACTATGTCATTAAAATCTTTCCAATATACCACACTATTCACTGTATAGAAATCCTTCATTCATATCAGAAAATTAGTTTTGACTCATGGGAGAACAGTCTGTTGTTAGTCTTTTTAAATTTATTTCATTCTCCTNAATTTTGATGGAAAAAGTCTAATGGACCTGCAGACCTTGAAACCAAGCTATATGCCACAGGGGAAAAAAAAAAGGGAGGGGGGGTGTGTCTTAAGATCCCAAAAGAAAAATCATTTAATTCATGTCCTTGGTTCCACAGGAAAGACTTCTTTATAGAAAAGAGCTATTTTTCACAGATGGCTATATTTACCCCACATTAAAATACAGATGGAAAGAACAGTATTTTCACATATGAAGATGTCTTTCTAGAGTCTTGGGGTCATTTTTGACTAGGTAATAGCTCCACAAAGAAATTTAGGAAAGGTATAATCATGTCATGGCCACTGTCACAATTCCTGTCCAGCCTTTACCTAGTTGCTACCTAGACAGGGATATACACACAGTCTTCAGGCTTTTGAACCGTCCATGATTTCACACACAAAGGTCCTTTGACACATGTAGTTCTGCTTTTGAGCAAGCCCAGAACAACTTGGCCTCAACCACACTGAAGAGTTTTCTGCCTACCTCCCTTCCCAGCTTTTTAAGGATCCACCAACTCTACCATGAGGACTCCTGCAGGCATTTGAGATTTTTCAATTTCTGCCCCCATCTAAGAAAATCTGAATCTATTCCAACAGTTGATTGGGATGGTCAGTTGTAAAAGCCTGAATTACTTTTCGTCCTTCAAAGACATGCTGTCGAACTCACAAGCAGGATAAAGAGCTGGGCATCCTCCACAGTAGGAAAGCAGCTTGGTAAATGCAAAGGCTTAAAACTGTTTGGTTGGGCTTTTTTTTTCTGGGTGAAGCTAATGAAGCTGTAATAACTATCTGAGTTTTCTACTAACTAACTGTCTGTGTTTTCTAGTAACAAGTCATGCTGACTTTGGTGCAACCCATGCTTAATTGATCATTCTTCTTCCTTGCCTAAGGGATCTAATGTGGGTGATGCAAATTCTGGGTGGATGAATAACTACAAGTTAGTTAAGTCAACATTCAACATTCAGCCATTTTAGTAGCAAGGCAAGAGCTCCACCAGAGATTTTTTACAAAATAATTACAAGTTACATTTCTTCTTTCTGATCTCTGCAAGTAGGACCTTTGGTAGCTAAGACATCTGGTTTTGCTGAGGCTGACCTATATAATTCATACATTGCCACATAAAAACACCCAAACTATGTCATTAAAATCTTTCCAATATACCACACTATTCACTGTATAGAAATCCTTCATTCATATCAGAAAATTAGTTTTGACTCATGGGAGAACAGTCTGTTGTTAGTCTTTTTAAATTTATTTCATTCTCCTCACAAAAATGGAAAACAAGGAGCTGAGAGATTACTCACAGCGATGTCCATATTCATTTCAGTTTGCAAAACTAATGTGTGTCTCTGTGTGTCATGCATGTGTGCATTCTTGTGTGTATGAGAGAGAGAAAAAAGGAAAGAAAAAATTGTTTCCAATTCTTCTCTTACTGGCCTCCTCCTCATGTATTAGTTGTGTGAAGTCAAACATGCATAAAGCAAAAATAAACCCTTACACATTACCTGTGATTTCCTAGCATCTTTTCCAGATTTTGACTAGGAATTCTAATCTCTTTAAGATGAACTAACTGTAACTTTTCTCTTACCTTGAAAAGAAGTAGGGGCAGGAGATAAAAGGTAAAAAAAAGAGGACAATGTCATGGGCTGAACTATGTCATTCTTTCCTTGCACTGATCAATATGTGAAGCCCATTGTAGTACACTTACAACTTTGCCTTTGAAACACAGATCAAGCTGGGTCAATGAGACAATCTTTTTGTATTAAAACTTCTTTCTTCTGTAGTCTATGGACAACTTGTGAACTGAGTCTTCTGCTGGATAACTACAACAGCACCTGCTTTCAAATGAGAGTTGCTCATAATCGGTTCTTTGTGTCTTTTTTTTTTTGTGTGTGTGGGCTACTCGACTTCCATCAGTGACTTAACAAGCACAGAATATTTTAAAGCCTTTGATCCTAAGAGCTCTTACTGATGCAAGTTGTCCTCAGTCACTCCACAAATCTCACTGAAGCACTTGGTAAGAAAAACTAAAGAGCATTTTGTGTATAAATGTCTGAAACACAAGACAGTGTAGCATACCACAATCAGATCTACTTTCTTTCAAGGACAACTGCATTTTGGGAAGATAATAAAATAGTTCAGAAACACAGAAATGTAATTCAGTAATATTTCGTGGGAAAATACTTCATATTCAGTTTCAGAGCCACAGGTTTAGAGGAAAACCTTTTGTATAATCCCAGAAGATAAGGGGCTAATGAGTACGTCCCAAACACATACAGCTGAACCTCTGTGGAGCCAACCAAGGGTTGTTGGTAATAACAGACAGGAATTGTGGGTAATAACCAAGGATTATTTGTAATAACAGGTAATGGGAAAGAACAAGATATGACTGGAGAAGGGAGCCATGCAGAAGTAGGGCAAAACAAATGTCCTTGTTCCAGTTCCTAGAGGTAAACACAGCACAGCACAGCAAAGTGCAGGAATGAGGCCAGGAAGTGGGCATGGACTGTAGGGAGTGATCAAGACCACCCAAAACCCCCAAAGCCCTCTGACCCATTTCCAGAAAGATCTGGAAGAACAGACCCTGCATGAAAACTAACTTGCATAGAAAGTGAGAAAACTGTCTTCAGGGCAGGGAACCCTATTTATAGAAAGATACGCCCACCAAGCCCAGGCGGTATCCCAGGATATCCCATTAGCTGGATGAATAATGGTGATTTCTCTTCTCTTCTCTTCTCTTCTCTTCTCTTCTCTTCTCTTCTCTTCTCTTCTCTTCTCTTCTCTTCTCTTCTCTTCTCTTCTCTTCTCTTC
>WEIT01011780.1:54240-89211 GCA_013389985.1 Dryoscopus gambensis
CCTACCCCGCCCCTTTCTTCCTTTCTTTTTTCATTTCTTCCTCTCTTCCTCTCTCTTCCCCTCTATAATTAATCTCTTTCTGTATCTCTTCATCTTACCCCTTTATGCAAAACCTACTGCTGTGTGCTTATATAGTGGGTCAAGGACTAACATCAGTTTCCAGGCCAAGTGTGTAATTTACTGATAACACTGTGATTTTTTTGTTGATGAATTTGTTAGCCTTGTGTGTTCCCTTCCCTTTAAGGGTGGGAAGTCCCACCTTTGCCCTGGGGAGGGATGTAATCTATAACAAAATCTCTGGAAAAAGTCACAAATTCTGGTATTGCCCTTAATCTGACTGGTCTGCCCCTGTACCCTATATCCAGTATATCCTGGAAGGCAGTGCAGGTTTCACAGCTCACTTGTGATGTGCCTCCAAGATACTCAAAGACCAGCTTAACACCAGTGACAACCATCTTCTTCCAGCAGTGACACTGGCTGCAGCACACGAGAGAGGGTTGAAGCTTTTTACTGTCTGTCTCTGTTGGTAGAAGTGAGCCAGGCACGATCTCATTCAGGGAAACAGATTTACAGCTCAGGCAAATGGCAACACAGGAAATCATAATACCCAAATTGTCACAAAAGATCCACTGGAAAAAAATAAGAATTTTATTTGTAATTTCTCCCATTTTTATATTAAGCTACTTCAGTCCTTTGCCTCTTCTAAAAATCTACACAACCAATAGTGTATACAAGTAGCTGACTCTTGGGAATGAATCTGCTTGTGGGGTTCAAAGATACGTAATTCAATAGAACCCTAAAATAGAGCCATACTGATACATCATGTCTGGATAGACATCCCTGGAGATGCTGCTGTCAGCGGTGTTATGGTGACACTGATTATGAATTTTCATCTCATATCTACTGAAAATATGTACCAGAGGGTAAGAAACAGTTTTCCCGCAAAAAATACCACCACCCTTGAAAACATGAAGAAGTGTAATAAAATGAATTATAAAAATATAATTTCAAAATTAAATTGGTTTTCTGTTTACTGGTGTAGCTTAAGATGTGGGGACATTTACTTTTTAATGTATTCTACAATACTGACACTTTCTTGAAGAAACTCAAAGAACAATTTTTTTTTCTCAGTTATAAAAAGCAATACTCCAAAGGCAGGAGTTTAAAACTCTCTCTCTGAAGTAAGCCTTATCTAAGCCCTATAAAGAGTAGATGACCTAAGGAAAGATCCAAGCTTTGCTGGGTTGAACTGAATTATTTGGGGGACAGGTAGATGGAGTTCTGCCTCCCCGTCCAAGAGATGTCTACACCTCCAATCAAATACCTGCTTAATATAAAATGTAAAAACTCAAACTTTTTCTATGTGAAAAAGTGCTCTGAGAACTGCAATAGACAGACACCTTTTCTGAACTCTCAAATAGCACCTTGAGTAAGTGGGGAAAAAAATATAAGCAAACCATAATTAAGAAAGATTGAGCTGGCAGAGTCCTAAATTTATGTGAGAATTTAATTTTTCTGCTGGGTTAAAATTTGTGACTGTTAATGTGGGACCAACATAAGGTTCACAAGTTTTCTCAAATATGTCTTAAATTAATCAATTTCAGCCCACAACTGCTGTCAATTTCTGTGGGCTTTCATGCTGTTAGAAAGTAATTAAAAGCTTTAAACCAACTTTTCTGTTCTACAAGCAAATTATTATCCCAGGTACTAACATGATGTTTTAGCATCCTCATGCTAAAGAACATAAAAAGCAAAAAATATAACTTCTGTTTTAAACAGAAACTTTGTATGTGTACCCTCAGCTCAAGTTGTGCAATGGAGTTTCCAGTTTAGCAAATGACATCTGCAAATACAGGGATGTTAAAATGGCCACAAAACACTCTGGCCTTTCTAAAACCTCTAATAGCACCCACAGAGTCACTCCTGTATCTAGAACTCACATACATCTCAAAAATTATGTCACACCCCTGATCTGTAAAAATTTATCTTGAAATTGAAATTGCATTATTTCATGATTGAAGTGCCATGAAAAAAGCATAAGACTGTTTTGGATAAAATGGGTTGCCATTCCTCTTGAAATGCCTGTTGTAACCAAGAAGGCAATAAGTTGATGTAGGACTTACCAGAGCTTCAGGGCCACAGGGAGTGCAGCAAGGGACAAGGAAATATCTGAAGTGACAATAGGTGTCTGTGTTTAGGCATTCCAATTGAGCCTAGCTACCACAGAAAATGCATGCTGCTTAAAAAATTCTATTTTTTTTCTTCCTCTTCCAAAGATGCAGCACTCCAACTTTGAAGTAAATTAATTTGGATTGAATTCTGTATTGCTACCAAGAACAAGCATAGCTCCCATCATATTCTCCCTTCCCTGTGTGACTTGGTGCTGCTGTCTCTGCCTTGCTTCTTCTCTGGATGCCAGGTTATTAATTTAGTGGCCTTGCTACACAATAGAATGCAACAAAAGCAGCATAAGGCACAAGAGAACCCAAAATTTAATGCAGTAACTGTAATTGTAATCCGTTCTTTCTAATATATATGGCTTTCTCTTGTTCTCCCTTTTTTTATTCTTCTCAGAATTGTGCTCGTTAATGTCATGGTACAAGAATGTCAATTATTCTAAAAAGTCAAGCGAAAGAGGCCTCATCCACACGTGTTTGTAAACAAGATGCAGAAATCCCCCAGGATTTTAGACAGTTTGGCAACATATATATGTAAAAATGTGTGTATACATGTATATATACTGCTAGACAGCAGAGAAACTATTGTGCAGTTTCCCTGGTTTGTGTTTTATCGGCTAGCATTACGAAAATTGATGAGCTGAAGAAACAAAGGCAGATTAACCAGGAATACTGGCAAAAGCATTGTCTACTAGGATTCAAAGCGAAGTGAAGAAAAATGCTGTAACTACAAGTAACACAGCCCTCGGATATTCCAGCAATGTTAAAAATCAAGTGATTACCATTCAACTGCTTTCAATCAACTTTGATGTAATAACGTAGCATGTGGGACTCGGAAAAACAGAAGTTAAGAAAAGAAGAGAATTATGTGAATAATAACCCCTTTGCTACAAAAATGTATTTTCTGCCTGAAAGATGATTGATTGACAGCCTCAAATGAAGTCCTCTGTGTAGCAGCAGAGAAAGTTCACTGTGGCCAGCAGTGAAACAAATACTCTCCCTGTGACACCAGTGCCTTACATTAGGTTGCAAGGTTATCTGTAGGCAGGCTGGATGTACAGGTTTTCCAGGGGGAAGCTCTATGGCAGGTAAAAGTAGGCAAATTCCAATAAGAGAGAAAGATAGTGGTGGTAGAGATATTAGTCTATTTGAGATTTAAATGAAATGTGTTTAAAAATAAATCTTTTTATTTAGAATGTAATTTATTTATAGTAGTATGATCTTATTTATAATAAAAATTGTCACTCTTATAATGATTACTACCCACATTTTTAGTAATATCTATTCACTATCAATCAACCTATACCAAACGGGATATGGAACATGAATGTTGAAAAGGACAGAAAATCCTAGAACATCCTCAGCTTGTCCCAGTCTAACAATCATTTTTATCTGCAAGCCAGTAAAGCAATGTGTTATTAGATCAGCGCATGCTAAAGCAGCAGAGGTTAAGGCAGCAGAAGATGCTTAGTTTGGCCCATCCTATGACGCTTGCTTTACAGACTTACCAAGGAAAAGCTGGCATGTCATGGACCCAGTTTCCCTCTTGTCCATGGGAGTTTTGCAATTCCGTAGTGTGAATACCAGCCTGCATTTCGAAACTTTTGTTGTAGGAACATTTGGGGATTTTTTTGATTTGTACGAAGAGACTGGAGGGGCTGGATAATGCAAACACTGATGTCCTTAATTTTATATGGATTGATGAATTGCACAGCACTCTTCCAAATCCAGGTCAAAGGATGCGTATTTCACATGTAGCATTGCCTTGGCAGACACCTTGCAAATGCCAGCAGACACAAGCACTGCACACACTGGAGGACCCCTCTACAAAATCACAGCTGGGGCATTTGCTCAGCTTCAGATGTTTAGATATGGTGCTTAGGGACGTGGTTCAATGGTGGACCTGGCAGTGGTAGGTTTATGATTGGACTCAGTGACCTCCAGGGTCTCCCCCAACCTAAATTACTCTACATTCCCATGATTCTATATAACGAGCTATGCACTTAACTAACCTTCATATCACTGCTTTGCAGGGCACTTGGAGTTCTGGTCCCTCAGATATACTGCTTTCGGGCTGTGGAGATTGCAAATTTCCCTAAAATGCCAAACAGCTGAAGGCAGCCAGAGCCTGTGTAGGGCAGCCAGCTGGTATGACTGCAGACGTGTGTCCTACACGTAACTGGATCTATACGCGCAGAGTTAGCAAATGGAAAGAAAGATTTGATCATCACAGCACTGAGAAAAAACAGAATGTGATATTATTATTTTCCTGCTATTATTTATTATTAATGACTTGATTCCTCTGAGAGGGGTCGACATCAATGTCAGTTGCCAGTTCTTGACACTTCTAAGGAAGAGGCCCATTATTAATTAATTATTATTATTATTGCATCACTGCACCAGCTGTGTGATAGGTGATTTACAGACATATTCAGGCAGGGTCCCTACATGAAATGTTTAAAATCTAAAACATGAAAATTACAAGCAGCATTACAGACAAACAAGCGTGGGAGAGAGACAAAATGACAGAAGGGATTATGTTTGTTGCAGGGTCACTGAGCAAAACCCTGGGCTCAGGGGAGTCCATGGGAACTTTGCTGTTGAGCCCACAGGCTCAGGAGTTTGCTGCTTAGTTTTGCTTCTCTTGTTGCTGATTCGGGGGGAGAGTTGGGGGTTTCAAGTCTATCTTCAGATGCTGCTGCAGCATCAGCTCAGTTATCGGTCAGTGAAATGAGATGGAATGCATCAAGGCATCTGGGCCCCAAGTATAAAGGTCTGAAAAATAAACTACTGGAAGGACGTGAAGATGAGCTTGAAAAAGCAGTTGACAGTTAATCAGTGGAAAACACAAATTATTATGTGTATGTGCCATTCTTCCCCTCTGTCCAGCCCCTAGTAGCTAAAAAGGAGCAATATATTGACTGTTATATCCACTTCCTAAAACAGATAGAGCTATTTTTCTCTCACTTACGTGTATTTTAACTCAGTGCAAACTCAGTGACTTTAGAGAACTTACTTATTTCACTATATGAGAAAAATGCTGTCTCTGGTTTAATCCAGCCTAAATGAGGTTCCTAACGGAAGGACAGCTTTGGCTAAAGCTCTCTCTGCAGTAAATATAGAGGGACAATGAGCCCCAGAGCATAATTCTGCCCACTTAGGAGCTGCACTGCCCTCTGGAGTATTCTTTCTCCACTCACTACGCAGTTTAGAGTGACCAGATTCCTAACTCCTGCATCTCAGTGAGATGCCTAAATTGAGTAGAATGAATCCACGCCTCTATGCCTATGCATAATTTAAACCTACACCTCCTAGTAGCTCTGCTGCAGACCAAGTAATTGCTGAGATATGTGACAGCAAGAGATAGTCAATAGATAGGAGGACCATTAAGGATTGCTTGGATTACTTGTACTTTGCTGGGCTCTTCAAGAGTGCTTTCTGCCCGTTAACATTTCACTTAGGCTGTTCTTAAATGTCAGAACCTGACTGGACTTTTCTCTTCATGAGAGGCATATAGGCAAGGTTTTTACCCTGCACCGTGTTTATTTATTTACAGCCTATTTTGAAAAAAGATTAGTTCAGTCAATCAAGAATTTTAATACATTTATATGGCACAATGGTGTATAAATTTATTGACTGTGATTTCATGATGTGGAATAGGGAGAAAGCTGTCTTGGAAAAATGTATTGTTATTTTATATGAAATTCATGATGCTATTAAGTTTTTGGTCTCGTATACTGTGGAGTGCAGCATTTCAGAGATAAACTATCTTGATGTTTTCATTTCAAAGACAGGTAATAAGTGGAATACAACAATTTCCTGGAAACCCCAGACAGGCATAATCTGCTTTATGCAACCAGTCACCATCCTGAGGCTCTTAAAAAAGTTTTACTTTATAGCCACTTTGAGAACCTGTAGGATTTGCAATCATGGCACTGGCTATAGGGCAAAGATGGATTATCTGGTTAATAAATACAGGGAGTAGGACTAAAAACAGGAATATATCATGAAAGCAAACGGCACTTGCATGAAGGGAGACAGTACAAAATTGCTGTAAATTGAAGCAGATAAAAATAAGAAATTTTGCTTTTCGATGATACTTTATGGATCATTCATAACGACACCACTCAGTCTTTCTTCATTGCCAGCATGATTCTTTTTTCTCACAGTCTCACAGAGGTGGAGAGCAACTTTTGGCTTCCGTGCTGAGTGCTTTTGCACTATTGTGCCTGCCTCTTATTGATGGTTACATAGATCCAGTGTCTTTTGCCCATGCTCCAAACTGGCAGGATGCCATAAGAGATAAGAGCATGTTCGGACAGCACTGTGTCCAAAGGACTATGCTCCATCATACATCCCCAGGCACAGAGTCATTTTAGTATTGTTATGTATTTCTTGGACAGTGTTACATTAAACCAGTTCAAAAGGTGAAAAGAGAAAATCATGTCTATCTGTGACTAACTTCTACAGACATAGAGATTTCACGAATTTTTTGTCTCAAGCAATATATTTTTTCACAGCAGCAGATCTGTTGTGTGCTTGTAGAGTGTCTAGCACTGGACACACTGGTCTATAAAGCAATATTCTGGAAAATAATCCCATGCCAATAACAAAAAAGAGGAAATTAGTCCGTAAAGAATGGTTTAAGTAAAGGGAATATGATATCAAAGTCTAATTACATGGTCATTCAATCCCCAACATGGATATGACTTCAGGATACACTTCTTCATCTTTCTCTATTTAAAATGTACATACGACATCAGTTCCTGAAACATAGGCTCAAATTAGTCTCAGCTAAACAATCTACAGTAATGCCAAAAAGTCACTATCAAAACTCTCCTGATTTACCCTGACATAACAGGAAGCAGAAGTAGACTGTAATCTCATTTGGAAACATTATGATTGATTATCACCATTTCATTTTTCAGTTACGATAACATAAATCTGAATTAATTTCAGTGTAAATGAGCTCAGGATTAGGATTTTTGATACGGTGAAGGAAGGAAGATAACTCCAGGGAAGAATTTAACTCCAAAATGAACTGAATGAACCTGAAGGGACATTACCTACATTCACAGACCATGCAGTTTTTTGGGAGAAACTTCATTTCCATCTTGCACACCTTTAGGTTCTTCCTCAAAAATTCTTCCTCTTACTATAACCTACAATCATAGCAAAAATCTTCAGTGAATGTTCCCAGAAATAGGTCTGAACAATATTTTTGGATGAGAGTTTTAGATAGACAGTTCAGAGACAATCTTCTATGTGTAGGAAATGCCATTTTGAGGAATACTAACAGGATCTGCAAATGCACAGATTGTAGGGGATAGCCAAAAATAGATTCCAGACACACTAGAAAAGAAATTATGCAATTAAAAACAAAAATACAAAGAGAAACCAAAAAGGCTGTCTTTCAAAACTTGCACATTGGATTCTGCTAAGCATCTTTCCACTCTCTCCTGTTTTTACAGGGACCAGGCATGTCTCAGCATTCACTACAGTCCAGTTCTGCTGTAATCCTAGAACAGCTGCTTATTTGTTCCAGAACTGGACATCTCTATCTAGTGTGCAGATGAGAAGAAGCTGAGTGGCGTAGTTGACACAACAGAAGAAAGGATACCAGCCAGAGGAACCTGGACATACTTGAGAAGTGAGCCCACAAGAACCTCGTGAAGTTCAACAAGTACAAGTGCAAGGTTCTGCATCCACGTCAGGAGCATAGATACGAGTTCTGACTGACAGAAGGGCTTGGGGGTCTCGTGGATGAAAAGCTCAACTTGAGCCAACAGTGAGCACTGACAGCCCAGAAAACCTGGCCTGCATCAAAAACTGTGCAGCAAACAGGTCCAGGGAGATGATTCACCTCCTCCACTCTGCCAAGAGATCTCACCTGGAATGCTCTTGTGGTTTAGGAATGGCACTCCCCCATTTAGTGCCCCCTCACCTGGCACCAAGACTCTCCCAAATCAGATGTCACTCACTCATTCCCCCCAAATTCCACTCCCTCTTCCTGCTGGAGAGATGGATTTGAGAATTGGAGGCACAAAAAGGTGAAAACTACAGGTTGAGATAAGAACAATTTACTGTGAACAGCAGTGAGATAAGAAAATAAACAGTAACAGCAACAGTATTATAACAAAAGTTTTTGAAAAGAGAGAATGATCCACATGCAAAAATGCTCACCGCAGAGCCTGACTTGACTGCAGCCTTTTTTCCCAAGCAGGAAAAGGAACACCGTTCTTCCCGGAAACAAGAGAAACAGTTCCTCCCCCCAGTCTCCAGCAATGACCTAAAATGGTATCAAGTAACGTTGGTGTTTTGGCCACATCCACTGGGCTCTGCAGCCCAAAACTCCCTGGCTCAAGCCATCCTGCAGACTCAGCCTCCTGCAAAGGTGGTGCTAGAGGTGTGTGCCACTGCACCCTGCTACTCTAAAAAGCATAACTCTTTCCTGGCCAGAACTAGGACAGGTACTGAGTCCAGGTCTGGGGTCCTTCCAGCACAAGAAAGATGTGGACCTGTTAGGGGGGATCCAGAGGAAGACCACAAAGATGATCAGAGGGATGGAGCACCTCTCCTACAAAGAGAGAGAGATGGGATTTTTCAGTGTGTAGAATTGAAGGCTCCAGGGAGACTTTATAGCTGTCTTTCAGTATCTTAGGGAGTCTTAAAAAAAAGGAGGAGGACGAACTTTTTTACACAGGCAGAGAGTGATAGGACAAGGGGCAATAGTTTTAAACTGGAAGAGGGCAGGTTTAGATTAGATATCAAGATGAAATTTTTTACTGTGAGGGTGGTGAAGCACTGGAACAGGTTGTCCAGAGAAGTTGGGGGTGTCCCATACCTGGAAGTGTTGAAGGACAGCTTGGATGAAACTTTGAGCAGCCTGGTCTAGTAGAATGTGTCACTGCCCACAGCAGCAGGCTTGGAACCAGATGATTTTTAAAATCTCTTCCAATCCAAACCATTCTATGTTTCTATCTCACCAAGTGATCTAGTAGGCAGAGGTGGCTTTTGATTTTCAAGAATTCATACAAACTTTAGCTGTAAAACTTCCCACGTGCATTTTCCACTCAGATAAAATATAAGTTAGAATTTTTTTATTCCCCCTAGAAACTGTTCCGACGACCTTTTTGCAGTAAGATGCACTTACAATTCTCAGTATGGCAAACGTGTTTCATACCATCTGTTCCATATTTATAATTCTTTAGTTTATATTAAAGAAAACTGTAAACTACAGGGATATTATGCATGCAATTGAGGATTTTATAAGGTTCAATAAATTCCCTCTTAACAATCAGAGTTAAGCCTACATAAATTCTAATCTTTCTCCTGCTCTACATTTTACTTTCTCAGTTCCTCAATCAGTTTTGTTGCTCTGTTCTCTACTTTAAAATTAGACATCAATTTTAAAACAGGATAACAGGCTAAACTCCCTTTTCAAAGAGACTCTGTGTGGAAGAATTGTAATACCTAACCAAAACTAAAGCCGTGGAAATCATAGATTTTTCAATTTGACAAGTTTAAGAGTTGGAAAGAATAGTCCAGAAGAAAGAGACTTGAAATGCTTTGGTTTTTCTGGACAAATTATTGTTTTCCTGACACCATGCATCTCATTCCCAGAGCTTGAAAGAAACGTGATAATGACCTAGATTTAGAAAATCTTCAGAAAAGACCACC
This sequence comes from Dryoscopus gambensis, assembly GCA_013389985.1. NCBI lineage: Eukaryota > Metazoa > Chordata > Aves > Passeriformes > Malaconotidae > Dryoscopus > Dryoscopus gambensis. The sequence goes on from WEIT01011780.1 coordinate 64,098, forward strand.
ATCTCTATTTTACCCAAACTTAAGTTCTGTGAGCATAGGTCAAGAGTGTGGGTGATTCAGATTTAGCTCCAGGTGGACTGGAAACACCATAATCCACCATCCATGACACTGGACAAATGTTGGGCTGCCTTGGAATCCTTGCAGATCCAAGTATGCAGAGAGTAGGGACGGTCACCCCACACCAATCAGGTGAGTGTCTTCCTATCTTGACTAGAAAGCTATACCAAATAACTGGTAATATATTATAGAGTTATGTCTTCAGTACCCAGCAATAAAGACCTCTCTTTGGTCCAGAATCTCTTCCTGAATGGAGAAGATCCAGGTCAGGCTTTTCCACAGGGAAGTCTTTGACTGCTAGAATGAACTATTCTTTAAAAAAAGGTTTCAGCTTTCTCTCCTATTGGAGCTTTTCTGCTTGTATACCACATATAGACACTTACTAAGAGAAATAGCAGAGCAATGAGTCTGGACCTCCAGTCAGAGAGCAACTCACAGCATGGGAGACAGAGTACAATCTTTACTCTGCTTGTATCTAAATATTTTTACAGGTTGAAACACTATGAGGAAATCCCTAGTAGAGTGGCATTTAAGAGCTTTGGTAAGGATTTAAACACTCTAGATAGAAGAAGGAAGAGATAGCACTTTCCTTCTGCATTTTAACCCAACGGATCTGACTCTTGCAGCCCTGGTAAATGAGAGTTTGTAATTCATTTATAATTTTGAAACATGAAGTCAAAACAGTTCCACCGGTTGTCTGTGTCATTAGGACAATGATATTCTATTGCATCAGATTCTTTTCAAAATGTGGGGTTTTGTCTCATCAGGTCATATACTATTTTTCTCACATTCCTGTGTTCATTGTAAATCTAAAATAAGTTTCTGTTCTTGATCTCATTTTGAAGAATCCCTCTGACTTCACTCATTGCTCCTCAGATTTATGACAGATTATGACTCACTGCTCTTCCTGTCATCTAAAAAGATAAGTGAAAAGGGTTAGTTTCAAAATAACATATGAAGTCTTTCAGCTCCATTCTACTTCTGGTGGCACATTCCTCATCCTCTGGAAATTGTACCAAAATTCCCCATGAAAAAGCATTGGTATCCAAAGAAAGCCTCATTGACATTAACAATTACGTCCTTTGGCACAGTCTTAAACATGCACTGGTTTTGGTGCAAGCCTAAAACTTAAGTCAGCAAATGGAGAAGCTTGAGGTTTACATCATCACAGTTGAGAGCAGGATTGGTTCTTACACATTTTTATGTTCTCATTTCCCCTGGTAGCTGTGTTGTCATACTGTGTGATTCATTTGAGCACACAAATAAAAAGCCAAAAGGAGCAATGTCTATACTCCACAAGAAAATTTCTATAGAAGGGATGTAGGCAGAGAAAAGGGAAGAGGTGCACATGTTTTCTTGCAGGTTACCAAAGCACCTAGGAGCTTTAATATATGTCTCCAGAAAATAAATAAAGATTTTACAGAGAGATTGCTACTTTCTAAAAAGAGCTACATGTTGCTTACAACTAGTGAATACTCTCAAAAATTTTAGACAGTGATAAAATACTGTTCCTTAGTAAACCAAAGGTACTGCAATTATTATAGATCAAAGATAACTCACAACTGACACGTATTTTAAAGACACAGAAGTTTCGGATTGAAGAGAAAGTTCTACAGGTGGCTGAAAGCACAACACAGACTTTTGTTTTCTTGGAATTTCTAGAAATAAAATCCACAAGAAGATTGATATATGTTATCCTAAGACTTTTTTACTAAATAAAAGAACATATTTCTCCATTTTTGTTTAAAAATAGGAGATTTAAATATATGGGTTTGTTGGAAACATTAATTAACTATGTAGGTTAACTGTCTCTGTAAGCACAAAGGAAGTTCTGGAAAGGCAAAATCAGTGTTTTGGTGGGGGCTTTGGTGGAAACAAGGGGATGAGGGAAAGCAAGTGATAGTTCTGCTAGTATCTACTTAGTAAGTTTTCCCAAAACAAGCCCAGTGAGCTAAGAGGTTCATTTGTGTTTCACTGCCGTCCTGGACCTCACCTGGAACACTCATGTGCTGGGTGTCACATCATGCCACAGTGACCACTACTACTGGAGCAGATCAGCTGACTGCAGGAGGAAAGTCATGCAATTTCCCCTTTCATGTGTGGAAACTTTCTCATGAGTTAGAACACAGACAGGGGCCAAATAATTTGAGGGTTTTGTTCTTATGGATACCTGCAGTTTCTAAATATTTTCAAATCGCAAGTCTTTTTTGGGCAGTAGGCAACCTAAACTCTGAGTGCCTCCCACAAGCTATTACAGGGACATGAGCATGCATCTCATCCTCCTTGATAAAAACAAGGACAGGTTTCTGCCCTTTGCTTGCCTTGGGTGAACAGCAACCTCAGAAATTCTCCATAAGTGTTGTGAGAGCTCCCTCTCCTGTTATAAATGGCTTTATCAGCTGATGTAAAGTCTCAGTTCTGGTTTACAGGGCTGAATCACAGCTGAGACAGGGATGAATCACAGCTGAGCTGTCAGAGAAGAAGGCAGGCAGACAAGGAGATGGTGCTAGGATCAGCTACAGAAATCATCTCCCAGACAAGTGTCAAGCAAATGAATGTCCCTTTGTCTTTTCAGAAAATGCCCTGGAAGCAAGAATGAACAACTCATATTGTTAGATACTTGATCCATTTTAAGGTGTAGCTGGTGGCAGGGCCATATTTAAAGAGCTTGAGTAGGGATTTAGGCTGTTTACTGCCTGATTTTTATTCAATAATCTGTTTTTGCTTGTTTCATTTAATTACTTGATACCAAATAGCAAACTAAAATAGGTCCCTTTCCATACTAGGTGACATTCAAATGATTCAAAAAGATGAAAAACCATGCAGACAAGTAAGGGGAAAACACAGCTTCCATCTTGTCCAGCCATTTCTTGTTAGCCTCACAGGAAAAGGAAGCAAGAAGCCCACTGGCCTGAAATAGCCCTTTCCTCCCTGGGACACATGCCTGTAACAGTCAACCCAAAAGTGGGCGTTTTAGTGTCAGCTTTTCCAACACATACAGATGGAGCCATGAGTGAACTACTGAGGTATCCACTCCAAAAAGTCTCCATTGGTTTGTCAGAGAGAACTTGAAGTCAAAGGCACCTGCAGTAATATGGCACTGCAAGAGGAAGGATCTTCCATACAGACTGTTTTATATGGCCTCTCAAAATGAATTAGGCACCAAATGCAAGTAAATGTTATCAGGCATCCCTCTCTCTTCATTTAGTATTGATTTCAACTTTCAGCCCTACACTCAAAATGAGAATTTGGTATCTTAAATGGGCTTTCAGATGTATCTAAATGCTGGAGATAGGATACCAAGAACTTCTGTACTCATTTCAGGGGTGCGGGAAGAAGGTGAGCTTGAACTGCTCTAGCTGGGGAACTGAGTTGAATCCGTATCTCCCACAGCTATGTGAATACTCAGACATGAGGCCATTCTGTGCACATTTTCAAGGGAAGCAGCAGCCACTGCTGCACATTTGTCACAGATATCTCTGAGGTATGCCGTAAGCAGTTTCTAAGAATGCCTGATCAGGCTGAGCCCCTTAGCAGGAGGGTCTGTCTGTGTGGACTTTGGTGAGAATGAAGCACTTTTCATCTGTCCTCCCCAGGCTGAGCACTTCTGGGTAGGCACAGAAGCAGAACAGGAGGTTCTCAGGGATTTTAAAGGTTAAAAACTGAGGCATCTCTAGAGGCAGTTTGAGAGGCTTTTCAAGGTTTGGATGAGAGCTAAGCAGAGATTTTCAGGTTGCACATTTTGATTTCTGAATTCTTCATAGTTCTCCTTGGAGGTACCAGCATCTTTTTGATTTGCAGGATGTAAGAGCAGGGAGCTTCACTGCCCATGATGGGACTTCACACCTAAACACCTGCCTAAATACTCTAGAAAATGTGATTTATAGGTCATGACAGGACTCTTCCACACATTTCTTCTCTCCTACACAAAGCTTTTAATTAAGTAGCAGATAATGAGTATTATAAAACCTGTTTCTGCTGTTTCTGAAGGATTTTTTTATATGCAGTCCCTCAGTAGAGAGCATTACAGTAATCTAATCCATATGTTGGTGGAAACAAAATAAACAAGCACATTTGGAAGAGGTAGGCTACCTTTGCCTCATGTTTGCTTTGTGGGGGAAAAAAATAATAAAAATACTTTTTTGCCGCTTGATCATTTTTGTGGGTAATTGCCAGGTTAAATTGAGGCTGTTCTGTCTTTTCCAGATAGTTAAAATAATAGCACAGTTCCTTACCCACAGCAGTTAATTATCAAACACAACCAGTTGCGAACCTATTAAATAATTATAACACATTTTACAACTGCTAAAAATGTATATGAATTTTAGATGGTGATATTATCATATCCCTTGTTAATATTCCTCAGCAGTTTAATAGAATGACTTATGACAATTAAGTGCAGTAAACACCTTTTATTACAGTTTTAACATAATTTTGCACTATATTTTCTACACACTGAATCACAGCTTCAAAGGAATCAAAGCAAAATATTAAAATGTCAATTATCTCGGGATCCTGAAGGAGAAAAGGCAGGAGGTATACTTAGTACAAGTAAAACTGGACTGATTGATCTTTGGGGATGGTCCCTCCTTAGCTCAGGATGCCGATGCTCTGTAGGGTTTGAAACAACCCTTAAAGTTCTGAGGATAAATTCTTGGTGCAAGCAAATTGAGTTAGCTATGGAAAGTACTAACATAGATCAAATTCATTGCTTTAAAGTCACTCTTACAGAATGGAATCTGATCTCCCCATTTTATACCACAGCAACAATTCCCCCAGTGTCATGGGATCCCCAGAGCATGCAGGTTGATTTTAACCTTTTGCACCTTTTCCCTTGTTTGTGCTGTACTTTCTGAACTGCGGACCATCAATCCCGGGTTCCAGATTTCTGTAACCTTTTTATTCTGCAGGCAAGCCATGCTACTTGTCAGCAACTCGTTGACATCCGCAAGTCTTCTTCTGAGGGCTTGCAGCAGTTATCATGAGTTGGTGCTAGTTAGCAGAGCTGCTAGCATAAGGCCATAAGCTTTAATTTACTGTTTCAGAAATAGATTAATGCTCTGTTCCAAAAACCAACAAAAAGAACTTTGAACAGCTTTTGCACACTCAATGAAAATAAATAGTCTAGCTGCACATACAACCTTTTGAAAATCAAGAGGGTCCAAATTTGTCCAGAGATGACCAAATAGTACCAACAACAGCAGCTGATTGTGAGCACCACCAGTAAGTCAGAAAAAGACAGTGGGATTTGTAGAGATGAGTCACCAGGCGTGTATTTTCTGCCCATCCCTGTAACTATGGAAAGTAAAGAATTTACAGAGGAACTCCAGGAGCACAGACCCCAGAGGGAATCCAGGTAAAAGAAGAACTGAGTGACTTCTGGGGAGTCCTGGGGATACCACAATCCAGGTCCAGAACTATGTACCATGCAGCTACACCATTGCACTGACCCACCTGTCATTTGTCCTAGCCCACTTCATTGCTGCCATGAAGCAGGGAAGCCATGCAACTCGTAAGAATTCATATATCTGTGATTTAATAGTCTCCATGCTGTCATTTGGTCTATAAATGTGCCAGGGTTCATTGGAAAAATGTGTGTAGCAGTGCAGAAGGTCTACAAACTACTGGTTAAAACCACACATATAAAATCCCACTGCAGAAACATCCAAGAGTTCCCAGAACTCAAAAGAAAGAGTAGATATAATTAGAAATTTATATAACATTAACAAGTAGTATTCAGTCATATTCTGCAAACTGAGAAGTATCAGTACATGAAAAAGGAGAAATCAACTGTCCTGTCGAATCATGAACAATGTATTATTCAGGTCCCAAATGCAGGAGCCTAAGCTCCTTGACCACAGTGGCCACCATTAGTTAAGGAGTTTAACAGTGATGGGAAAAAGAGGAAAGGAGCAGCAATTAAAATAATAAGATTTTCTAGAAATGTAATAAGATTCCATAGGAGCCGTCCTGGAAACATCTATCATTTAACAAAGATAATCAATAATTAAATTAATTATTCCTCATTTTGAAATGGCCATTTCAGGGACATACTCATCTCTTAAATGCCACTGTGTGATTTTAAAACAATGGTAATTTTTTTTTTTTTTTAAAGAAACAGCTGGGTAATTCTTCATTCATCTTACAAAGAGAAATCAGAAAGGCTGTTGCAGGAGCCCCAGTGAACTACAGCTTTATGCTACTAAACAAAAGAAATCCACTAGCACATAGAAAAATACTTAATCAGATGATTCTGCATTTGATCATCCCAGATAAATACCACCACCACAGAAACAGATGTCTGCATGACAAAGTGTTGAAATAAATCAGTGTAGACCAGAGCTACAATTCCTATGGAGGATGAATTTCTCTCAGAAGTTCAAGCCATCCTCCAGCTTGTAACATTCGTTGTTCTCAATTTCCAGGAAAATATTTGAGCTTGCTAGAAAGAGATGGATTTCAGTAGGATTCAGTAGAATTCAGCTAAAACTGTTACAAACAAGATCTGGGATGCAGACCAAGCATCGGCTCTGTGGTCACTCCCAAGTTGTTAGTTTGTCCCTCCGATTGATTTTGTAGCTTTCCAACCAAGGCTTTCCCAGGAGCCTATGAAGGGCATTAGTGTGAAGAGTGGGACTGGGAAGCAGTCACTATCACCTGGCCTTGGGGGCCTGGCTTCCTTCCACTAGTAGTGTTGCCATAGGCCAAGAGTCCTTATTTTTGGTGAATTTTCTACATATCTTGCTTTGACTCAACCACAAAGGAAGTGGTTGAGTCACCATCAATGATCTTGGAAGTCTATTTCACCCTAAATGATTCTATGATTCTATGTTTACCTTCTTCATTTTCAATACCTACAAGAAACAGTGTATGTTGAGCTCACTTTCACCAGCTGTACCTGCAAAGGTGTACTGACCTCTCTAGATCTTGTAGTTAGACATCCAAATCACATTTTCCACAATGCAAGATGCTTCACACAGTTGCTCTAAGACTAATGGGTACCTCCTCATGGACACTTCCACAAATGTCCTAGCACAGACACTTACAATGCCACCGTGCTGACTGCCAGCTTCCAAAAGATGATTCCTTACGGATTTGCTTGAGCAAAGAGCAGGAAACAAAGCTGTTCAGACAACCAGCAAGGCTCAGCAGAAGGGCATCTCCTGCTGTTCCCCTGGGTGGCCCAGCAGTTACAGTCTACCGCCACTACGTGCTGGAGAATTGCAAAGACCCATCCCAAATCTGGCGTCGGTTCCCCACGGTGGGCAAGTTGGACCAATCTGTCAAATGACTGATATTAAACTGTCTTTTGTAACTCCCAGTAACACAGACTAACAAGATAACACTTTGAATAATGCATCTCAGGATAGGAAAACTATGAAACACAGATGCCTCACTGTCTTACAGTCGTATGTCATTCTTCTGTCCTACTGCCTTTGACAAATTGACTGGTATGATATTTATATGGGTCCTTTGTTTCGTCATCTGCCTCTTCTCAAACCCAAGACCAAAAATTAACATGACTTTTAATCAGTTTTGCAAGTTATTAAATCTGTTTGCCCCTACAACAGGTACATGCCAAAAAGTGGTGGATTCACCAAACCTAGCTCTTCTACTGAGAGACTTGGTACACCTCTGGTATGTTCCAGGATCCTTTTCAAGTATAATCTTGACATCTGATCTTTGATGTAATTAGTACAATTGCAAATTTTCACTAGGGATTCTCTGTTCTTGTCAAAATCTTTACCATAACAACCTTTGAATTACAATACAGCACTAAGTGTACTACAGCATTCAGCAGAGGAAAAGATACAGTAGGAACAACTCTAAATGAAATTAATTAGAATGGTTAATGTTCATGAAGCACTTTGAAGATGGAAAGAGCTATAGTAGTGTTAAATTATAATCATTAGCATGCCAGATCCTGAAGGTCTTACTCATTTATTACCTATTTGTTACACAGACTAAACTTACATTCACTTCAGCTGAATATTTATCTGAATGAGAAATACAGATTTCAAAATTCATAAAATAATAATAGTAAATATGGATTAATAAACCAATCAATCTGTAAAAAGTCTGTGTTCATAGCCCCTGGTACTTGAGTCTGCTTAGGAAAGACTCACTTGGACATGTCCTGGGGCCAAACAGATCCATTGTTCATTTAGTTTGAAAAACATTATATAAGCAAAACAATAAAACAGTGTTCTACATTGGATTAAATAGGAGCTCTGGGAAAGGGAGAGGGAAAGGGAAATGAAGAGGGAGAGGGAAAGGAAACGGGAAAGGGAATGGGAGGGCTCCCAAGGACTGAAAAAATTCCAATGACACACCGAGATGTGCAAGAGGATCCAGGGAGCTAAAGACCAATCAGCCTGGCCTCAATTCTTGTTAAGGTGATAGACCAAATAATCCCAGAAACCATTTCCAAAAAATATCAAGGTGATTTGAAGTAATCAGCATGGATTTATGAAGGGTAATTCACGTCTGACCAACCTGATAGCCTTGTGCAAAGAAATGATTAATCTGGTGCATGAGTGGAGAGCAAAAGTAGACTTTAGCAAAGCATTTAACAGTCTTTCATAATATCATCATTGGCAAACTGATAATGCACAGGCAAGATAAATGGACAGGGAGGCAGACTAAAAACTGGCTGATCCTTCCCCTCTGCTCAGCATTGATGAGACACATCTGGATTGCTGGATCCCGTCCTGGGTTCCCTGCTACAAAGGAGACATGGACATAACTGGAGAGAGACCAGAAAGGAGTTGCAAATATGACTAAGGGCCTAGACCATCTCTAATGTAAGGAGAGACTGAGAGATATAGGACAGTTCAACCTGGAGAAAAGATGGTTCTGGAGGAATCTTAGCAATGTCTGTAAGTACCTGAAGGGCAGGTGTAAAGAAAACAAAGCCAGGCTTTTTCAGTGATGCCCTGTAAGAGGACCAATGGCAGTGGGAACAAACTGAAACACAGAAAAGTCCATCGGAACACAAGAAGACAATTTTACTTTGTGAGGATGGTCAAATAGTGGTGTTCAGAGAAGTTTGAAGTCTCCATTCTCAGAAAAGGAAGAGGAAAAGGTGGGAAGAAAATGCCCTTTGCAGTTAGCTGTGATATGGTATAAGAATTCACACATTTGAATTTAGAAAAATGAAATGCTTTGTGAAAGATTACCAAACTGACAGACACAGAAGGTGTGAATGTACCTGCACCTCACTCCCCAAGCACAGTCATTTACTAACCCTCTTTTAATTCCCGTGTGTCTCCTTATTTACATTGGTGCTTCAGACTATTCCGGGCAAAGGATTGTGACAGAATCAAAGATCAGCAGTAATGTATATCACATATTGTCTCCCAACACCTTCATTCAATGGTGAAGAAAGTTCTTCCATGGGTGAGATGAGTTAATCTATGTTGGTTAAGTATTTCTTTTCACTGCAAAAGTGGCACCCATACCTGGTAGTTATTTGAAAATGGTTTACTTAAGAAAAAAATTTGGCATGCTTTAGCAATGCAATTAATTCCTAGGGAAGCTACCAAAATGTCTTTTTAATGGTAATCAGAGAGATTTTAATTCACATCTTATAAAACTCATTTTTTTTCCTTATGGTACGGTTTCTGCAAATAGTACATATCTCACCCAAAATTTATTTGGTGATCAGCTGCCCACAGGAAGCACACGTTAAGTTTTGAGTTGCAGTAATGTCCAACTTTTCCAGCTCAGCAGCTCCTCCAGTACTCCAAGGGTTTGTCAAGCAGTAAACAGAAGCAGCAGCTGGCCAGGGTGCTAGGAGAAGAAAAAAAATTTGAAATAAGGTACTTTTTTGTTCTTGTTTAAAGCCATGCTATCAGAGAAGATGCATGTGACAGGGATGGGAGTGCCTCTGAGAAGAAGCTACATACAGACATCCAACAGAGACTTTAAAATACTGGTTAGCAGTATCAATATATTTTGGCTGCATGCAAGTCCTTGAATATTATCATAGTGCCAGGAAAGTACACAGCACCTCTGAGTCATATAAAAGTTCTGGTTCCTGCACATAATCTGCATTTAGGCAGAAAGTAATAACTTGTAGAGTGGAAGAAGAGCAGATAATAGTTCCCCCAATAGTATCACATGACAACTTGAGCTGATTTTAACTCTGTTGTTTCTCTCTTCATATCGATAGAGCAAAACTGTCTCATAAGCACATTGCAATCCCAGATTCCCGTAGAATTGTTTAACTTCAGAACAGCATGCTTCTTGTGAGTCGTGATAGGACAAATAAGTGCTTTGATCATATAGGTATTCACATTAAATGTGCCCATTTAAACTATGCTGTCTCATATAGATGCTTACGTGAGACTGGTGAAGTCCCTACACAGCTGAAGGAGAGACACCACCTCCTAACTCCGACTCTTGTCTCCTGCCTTCTCATTGTGCAGCAAGCCTGAGATCCTACAGTGGGGTTTATCTCACCTAATTTTAGCAATCAGAATCTTTAGCTTTTGGCTAAGCTAGTCTCCAAGTTCCTTCCACATTCTATGCAGAGATAGGTATTTCCATCATGTTAAATATCAGTGTTGTTAGACAGTTATTTTGGGGTGGGATAGCTTGCTTCCTCTCAAGGGATCCTTGACAATACATTATAGCAGTGGCCCATGTGAACAGCTCAGAAGAGATGCCTGTAATCTATATATTATGTGACATACAGTGATACAGAAGAACTTAAAAACATGGCAATCACTAAGCAGTGTGAAAATTGATTTGTAACCCCCAAAGCTGCAGCACATTTCTAACTACCTTCAGCAACAGGGAAGAATCATCAGTAATGGAATTAGATGCCTATTTTATTCTAATATACTATTAAAGCTCTTGGAGGATTAAACCTTCTGAAAATTATGGCACTGTTGCATTTAGTGGTATAATAAAGAAGGTTCAAAGTATTTCAAAGATGATTAGCAACTTCTCTTATCTGTTTTAGACTCTCAGTACTTTATTAAATTAAGAAGGAAGTTTCATTTAAGAGAAGAAGACTAGCCCAATGCTAATTTACTGAGGGCAAAACTTGGCAAATTGTGACATTTGTGAAATACTATGAAAATAGTTTGTTGGGAAATGTTAAACTTTTGCAATAAGCTAAACTAGCAAAAAGGGACCGAAAATACACACATTGATATATCTTCCTTTAATAATTTAATATAAAAAGAGAATACAATGAAATGAGCTGTCAAGTATAAAAATCCTTTTAGTATTCTCTTTTCATGTTCAAAATCTTTGTTGTGTTTGAGCATCCGTAATTGCTTTGCGTCAAGTTCCCTAAGACATTTCCATCTGTCTTTTGACAAACTTGAAAACGTTTTTTGTACTTTTGGCTTTAGTAGAAATCAGATGTTTGTTTCAGCCAGAAAGGTTACTTCTGGTGATTGTTTATCCTCTGCCATTCTGTTGTGATCACTGGGGCCATCTTTCATTTTGCCATGATACATGTATATTACTGTTTGCACCATCGCTCACAGCTCATAACTTGGGATAATCCAGAAGGGCATTGCATGCATCATTCCTTCTGTTTAGCCATTGAAATAACTTTACTTGGAATCGAAAGCTGAATGAAACAGCTGAGCCCAGCAAACAGAGCAGCTAACATGGGAGTTTCTGAAGGGTTAGCTGCAGACCCTGTGCTCAAAGGTAGAGCAGTTGCAGAAGGTGAGTTGGGAGAGCGTTTGCATGCACATGGGTGTTTGTGTGCATTATCTATTCAAGTTTTGTCCTTTGGGAAAGCTGTGGGGACAGTCTCTCGACTGTCTGGCTGGCTTGTCAGAGTTTCTGTGAGATCCATCCGGCCATGACTAGCAGGTCTTTGATCAGAATCAGTGCTTGAAATCATCAAATCATCACAGATTACTGAGGGAATGAGACTCTGCAGTGAGAATTTATATATAAATCATTTGCCCGGCATCCTTTGGAACCAAGCAGATGAAGGAAGAATGAAAAGAAAGACACTGACTTCATATACGGGAGGGATGTTTGGAAAAAAAAACATCTGGAAAGCATCACTGTTGAAGATTCAAGGCAGCAGGGATCCATGACCAAGGAACAAGATATATGACAAATCAGGGTTTGTAGAACAAGGGACAAGGGTACTATTTTATATACCTGCTCAAATTCCACAAAATACTCATGTCTGAGCCACTAACACAGCCCTGTGCAAGTGATCTTGAAGGTTTATGGATTAATTTTCTAGCCAATATAGTGCAAGCTGGGGCATAAGCCACCAGCAGCTCCTACCGTCATATCACATTTCAGAACAGCATCAACAGCTCCTTAAAACCTGCCTGTCCTATATTAAGGAAAAAAAGCTGAGAAGTTGACGTCTTGATGTGAGTGATATATATCAGAGATCTGTCAGTACAAAAACTACCTTGGAATTTCTAAAAAAAATACTGACAATTTCATAACTCAAAAAATAGTGTCATGGAACGATAAATTTGATTTCATCTTGGCAGATAAAAGGGCATTGATCTAAGAACTAAAAACAAAGATTTTTTAGGAGCAAGTCATCACGACTTAATTACATTCATTATGTGCAGACTGCAAAAAAAGCTCAAATCAGTAATAAATATGGTTGGTGATTTAAAAGAGACAGGATCATAAAGCTGAAAACAACTATAGGCTGATAGACCTGGAAGAAGGTATGAATAATTTGGTAGAACTGATTAAATATTTTATTTGATGGTCAAAACACTACCATCCCACAGCTGAAAAATTAGGTGACATTAGTTATAAAAAACCTTTACTGTAGCAAAGAGAATAAAAGCAACTCCAAAAGCTAAAATATATTTTTGATCTGTGTGCGTGTGTGCATCAGCGGGGAGGGTTGGGGTGAGGGCTAATAAAAAAAAGGATAACATGACAGAAATGTAAATAAATTTAGAAGCTAGAAAGTTTTGGAGACTGATTAAGGAAACAAGAAAGAGTAAAGTAAAAAAGCAAGGGATGATACAGTTGTATGTAATAAAATATCCAAATGTAAGGAATTCTGCCAGAGGTGCTGGTTTTTTCCTAAATTAATAAACTAGGGCTGTCAGTAATAATGCAGAAAAGTGTTCAAAAATATTCTGGTTGTTATTTGGAAAAAAGACTATATATTCAGATTACATGAAAATGATGAGAACATTAATAAGAAATTTTCAGAGGCTTTCTTTACGTTCAAAGGACTATGACAAAGAACAATACAGTCTTTGTTATTTTTGCTTAGAAATAAAGAGGGGTTTGAATGAGATTTAATCCAAGTTACCTGGATCTATATTTAGATCTATATTCAGAAATGTTATAAACAAGTCATTTGTTAGCCAGAGGGGTCCAGAAGAAACATTAGGCTGGGAGTCTCCATTTTTTAAAGAAGTCACTTTAAACTCCTAAAGTAGCTTCAAACTCCTAAAGCACTGAACAGATTTACTTCTTCATCTTGAAATGCCGATGCTTTCTTCAGTAGAATGCCTGCTATTTGTTAGGCACTTCACAAAGTCTCATATAAATTCTTTCTGAGCATCTGATGAGCTGCTGTGTTTCTGGCAAGACAGGATGTCAGTGCCTGCTGCTTTTGAAAGCAGATTTTTTGTGGAAGGTTGTATATAAATACATATTAAGGAAGAATGTTTTAACATAACATTTGAGACATAAATATTCATTTCCTGCTGCAAACTATAGATGAACAAGGTATAATAATTCCTTCTGATTCTTGAGCACTTATTCTTGGAATGTTTGCTACTTCTCCCATCTGTTGCTTCCTGATCCTATGTTTTCTGTACAAAGTAAAATACCTCACTGTAGACTTCCTGGATTCCAGGAAGAAAAACATGCGATGGTGAAGCTGACCAGAACAGAGGCTACTGTGCTTCTGTTTCCTATATATGAATGATGCTATGTTTCCTATATATATATGTATGTTTCCTATAGATGAATGATCAGAATATGATACTTCAATGGTGGTTGTCCCTACCAGCCTGAAATTCTTCCTGAATTCCTGTAGTTTATAAAAGCCAACAAGCAAAGCCCATCCCTGGACAAGGACCAATTCCCTTAAGGGTTTATTTGTGCAGGGTGGGCAGTGTACCGGGACTCTCACCTGAAGTGTTGCACACGAATGACACTGTGGTACTGATGCTGCCAGGCAAGCCCAAGCTGAGGCCATACAATCTGACAAAAGGCTGAGCTCTATGCACAAGCACAAGCCACTGCATCAATTTGAGGTAAATATCAAGGTCTCTGTTCACTGCAGCTGGAAGGAAAATGGTATTTTCTGTGGGAGTATTTTATGTCTCACATCAAACTCACATGGGTATTTTTGTTTTTCATCTACTTTAAAAAATCAAAATTGAAACCTTTTCCTCCTATTTTTAGTATTTGAAACACAGATGAAAATCTGTTTTCTCACACATAAGCAGAGGAAGCAAATATTTGCCTCCAAACTTTCCATCTAAAAGAAAAACTGCAGAAGCATTTACATGTTAATAAAAGCAACTCCTTCTACTGGTTATTATCCTCCTTTCTCACTCATGCATATTACAGTGATCCAAGCAGAGAATGAGCAGGCTTTCAGACCTTCCTTAGCATGCAAATGAAGCATTGGCTTATGCATCACCCCTTGCATCTGAAAGCAACTTGTGTGTCGCTGCATAACATCATTCAGAAATTTGGGGGATCTTGCTTTATTCCTTCAGTCCAGCCAGGCAACATTTTCCATGTCTGATGTGTAGGACTAAACCTATTTCAAACAGCAATAAAACTGAGATAGAAGAGCAGGTGAAGATAAGGAAGGAAATTAAAATAGATGGGGTTTTTATGGAAACATTTTAGAAAGGAGGAATTGCAGCATTTCCCTCCAGCTGTACACTCAAAATCAGATATGAAGGACTATCTGATTACCTCCTAAAGTGTTGCCTGGGAGGATTAAGCACAGGCCATGGAGCAGATCCTCTGCATAGGCAAATCGCTGTATGCTTTTACACCAGCTGAAAGACTGGTCCTTCTGCATCCCATCTGCCAAATACACATAGACACAGAACAAGTGATTGCAGTCCTCCAGAGCAGGTACATCCCCTTTCTACCAGTGTTTTTTTAATGCACCCAGTGAATTTCAGTGCTCGGTTTAGCTCTTTTCCAACTTCATTTCATAGAGAACAGAAGATGGTTTTTGCCAGTGACACTTAGCTGAACTCTGCTTTGTGTGCAGTTAGATTTACTTCTAACACTTCTGAATGTCGTTACCCACATTGTTGCTTTTGTCCCAAACTCTCTTTTTGTTGGTTGGTTTTGTATTGAAATCACAGTTCAGCCATTCAGCATGGTATTTTCTCTACAGAGTGAAAAGTGTGTGAAATCAGTTGAAGGTCACATGTATTATAACAAAACAAAAGAGAGAAATAATAGGGCATCCATTCTGAAGTCCTCAGACATCCAACATATCATTGCCCTGGTGATTTCAGTGTGGATAAGAAGAGCTGCAAGGGGAAGGAGGCATCTTACTCCAGCTGCTCCTTTCAGCCTACACAATGAGAGGGATGCCGGGGTCTTGTCCCCCAGCCTCTTCCTGCCACTCGGTGTCATGTGCCTGGAGTGGTCTCTAGAGAATACACCTCTGTGCCAGGGTACCACAGAGGAAAATGTTCAGTTTGTGGGTGTCTGCAGTAGCACCCCAGAACTCCTCAGCTCATTTCTCCCCAGGCCAGGCTCTAGGCACTGCAGTCCCCCAGGTCCCACTTCAATTATGCAAAGATTCCAACATGGGACCCATGACCAGAGACTGGCTGAACAATGAGATTTCTCCAGTAAAAGTACAGCTTTTTCCTCCACCCCAGAAAATGAGGTGCCTGGGAATATGGTATAAAACAGAAGAAAAAGATAGTAGGGATGTATTTCATTACAATTCCTTCCTCTCTCCAGGTCCCCAACATCTGAGTTAGGAAGAACAACCTGCATTATT
Source organism: Dryoscopus gambensis (assembly GCA_013389985.1). Taxonomy (NCBI): domain Eukaryota; kingdom Metazoa; phylum Chordata; class Aves; order Passeriformes; family Malaconotidae; genus Dryoscopus; species Dryoscopus gambensis. The sequence continues at coordinate 80,125 of WEIT01011780.1, forward strand.
TGAAGTGTAATTAGTTTATTTCTGTGAGACTCTTGCCAGACTGCCAGTGCACCCAAACCCTTCTCTTTTAGTAGGTATTAGCTCTTCTTTATTGCATTTGTCTTTCAGTAGTATAGGACAAGGCCTAACGATCTTAAACTGAGGAAGTGTAGAATTTGGCTAGGTATAAGGAAGTTTTTACAATGCAGGTGGTGAGACAGTGGAGTAGGTTCCCCAGAGAGGTGGTGGATGTCCCATCCCTGGAAACGTTTAAAGTCAGGCTGGACAGGGCTCTGAGAGACCAGACTAGTTGAGGGAGGTCCCTGCTTATTAGAGCAGGGCTGGTCTTGATGATCTCTAAGGAAGCCCTTTCCAACCCAAACTATTCTATGATTCTATTATTCTATTATTTGGAAGCAGGCATTTAAGACCTTTGAAGCTGGGAGCAACACAGCTTTTTAAACATCGTCTCTACACCTTTTTGTAATTATGGTGGTTTCTGTTCCACACCAAGTCACTGGTGCTGGCACAGTCAAAGAGCCTGCTGAGGTCTGATTGTTTGGGCTGGTGGGTAGCCTATCCAAAGCACCTGTGCACACTCCCTAGGCATCCCTAAAGACGCTGGAGTCTCGCAGCAATAAGAGATAAGAAGTTCTCACTCAGTTCAGGCACCCTCCTACAGCATATCCCTAAAGTTCCAAACAGAAGGGGAGGGGAAGGTTGAGTCCACCTTTGCTCTAGCTGACACAAGGAGGGGGCAAAGCATTTGTCAGTCACTATGGCTATTTTAGGAGCAGTGAGTTCCCAAAAAATCCCTTGCTTTCTGAGTCCTTGTCTGTTTCCATCTCTCATGGACACCAGTTTTGTCCTTTGCCAGAAAGTCTAAACACTTGGCAACAAAGCCCTAACTCAACACCCAAACAGTTGACATAGCCATTAGTCCCAGAGCCCTTTTTCCCCTAGGCCAGATGTTCCCTCAGATGAAGAATATTGTTCCCTCAGAGTATAAAACACAATGCAGAGCTGTGAGCTGGCTTGTAGACAAAAGAATTAAAGCCACTTCCCCACCTATACAGCATCATATATATTACATTAACACAGTACTATACCCAGGCTAATAAAACCAGTTCTGCGTTGGAGGTAATAAACCTGCAGGTTGGACTGCAGCCAGTCTCATATTGTAGCTAACCTAAAAGAAGTACCAAAGCTAACTAGTGACAGACCAGATTAAGTATTTGGATGCATAGCCTCTATTGAACTCAGTGCTGCAGGAGTTCCATTGCTCTGAACACCTGAGCTAGTGAGTTTAAAGCTTGCTCAGATATGTATTACCAGATCCTTGGGGGGAATATTAAGTGTGACCTGGTGCAAAGCAGGAGAGAAGATTCTCCTCCTTTTGCTTCCCAGAAGTGAAGTTATATATGAGACCATTTGCCTAAGTATATATGGTCTTGCTGTCAGGGCTGGCTGGCAGAGTGACTTTGTGCTTCCACACAGAGCCCCCAGTCATCAGTCCTGGGTCCATACAACAAGGGTATTTCAAACAGGGAGTGTCAATATTAATATCTCATTTCATCGTTTCTAATCAGCTGAAATTATTCAGTCAGGGCAAACTCTGCTCTCTATTATCCTGGTGCAATTCATTGATTTCCACAATGGCCAAGTGTAATTGTGTGCAGAATTTGGCTATTAATGTAATTTTAATAAAAATTTCTTCATGTATATTTCAGAAATCTATTATTTTGCAGTGAGAACTTTCTAATCAGCAAGAAGGTATCTCTAGATACTGTTGCTCATTTGGTAAGGTAGGCAATATGTAATAAATACCACTGCATTAGAAATGTAAGTGAAAGAGAAAATTGGATGTTGCTTTAGGATGAAAGTAGATTAAATATAGTGCATTTGTTTAAGTATCTTTATAATGTAGCTTGGCTTTTCATCTTGATCTTTGGTTAAAATTACTTTCTCTGAATTTAACTTTTCGTACATGCTAGAACACCTCTGCATTATTGGAATAAACAAGACTGTTAAATTAAATGCATATTGTGCCAAAACCTTCCCTCAGCAATATATGTGCATAGGAATTTATAACAGGATTTAAAATCAGAGCTGAAGGTCACCTCTTTTGTGTCACAGGCCATTACATTTCTCCCCTGTAAGGAAATCCAGTAACTTTTACTCAAATTAAAGCATTTCATCTCCCTAGAGACCTTACTGTAATGTGCTTCAGACAGACATCAGCTGAAACAGAGTCACCACAAATGCCCACGGCCTTTGCAATGCCAGATAACATAGAGGCACAGTACTCTTTTATAGCAGAAAAAAACAGTGTCCCTGATGCCCTGAGTCAGGACAAAGCCACCTTTGCCTTTGAATGTGTGAAGGTGGCGTAGTGGGCAAGGACCAAAACAGAGAGTTTGTGCCTAGGAGCAGTGCCTAGTTCTGCCCTGGGGGAGAGTTTTCCTCGTCTTGAAGACAAAAACCTGTCTGCTTACCAACTCTGACTTAGTGAGAACACTCAGCTTCTTCTCCTACAGCCTCAGCAGAGAAGGAATGACTGGGGAATTTGTATGTGCTTTGTGGTATTTGTCTAGCTTGATGTTCTCTCCAAATGCTAGCAATCTGTGGAACTACGCCAGTAGTACTGATTGCAAGTGTTTAGTCAGAAATTTCCAGAATCTTATTTAAAACTCATTGCTACAAAAGTACATTTGGTATTTATGGATGGCTCTTCTACCTTTGGCATTCAGACACAATGCCTCAGTTACTGTGGGTCAAGTTGGAGCCCTTCTCTATGCCTCCCACCCAGCTACTAGAGCTCTCAGTAAAGAACTAACTAAATCCAGTGAAATGTAAAGTCCAGTGACTGCCCCCTCACCCACTTCTTCAGCAGATAGAAGAGAGTAAGTTCTGATCTTATCCCTATTAGATTTTCCACATTCTCCTGGAGATGAGGGCATCTTTTCATAGTACCCCTAACAATGCTGTGTACAGAGGAATGATCGCTCCACTAGTTCTGCTCAGTTATCCCTTTTGCATATAGAAACCCATCTTTTTTTACCCCACAGCAACACATTGCATCCAGTGCTGATGACTTAGGCTCATGTACCCCCGATGTAATTTATTTTTCAGGAGTCAGTGTTTCATCTCATAGATTTTGCTTGCTTTCTGAAAGGCAGGAGTCTAAATCCAGATGTGAAAGAAGCAAGTAAAATGGCTTTGAGGACTGAAATCCTCAAAGGCTTTGAGACTGGATCTTTGACTGAAAGATTGCAATTACTTTCCTGGAGTTGCTGAGAACTGCAAGGATGACCTTGCTTAGTGTAATTTGGGATTTGAGAGAGGTTCCTTAGCTCAGAAGGGTTTGCATTCTCTTCAGCTGCTTATTGTTGCCAAAGGGTTACAAATAAGGGCTCAGGGAAAAAAATACTGTTTGAATACTCACAGTGGCAATGCTGAGGCATTTAGGACATTTGCAACCTAGGTACTCTACACAATCCATGTGATAGATATTCAGGACTCTTCTCAGGTATCATCTAGAAGAGCCTGTATTTTTGTGTCCTAGGAAAATAGCGACAGTTTACCTTATCAAATTGTCATACAAATAGATCAATTAGGAAAACAGAACTTGCATGCTTAGAAAGTGAAGGATATGTGAGCATAAGAAAAACCTTGGAAAAGGGGCATTTGTACTGGATCTAGCGGCATGACTTATCACAATTATTTCAGCAGAGTAGCATGTATCATACAAAATGCCATACTGATAGGAAAAAATACTCAAATGTGTCATGTACCACACAAAAAGGGTGGAACCAAACTGTGAAGTGCTATGAGATAAAATGTTCAAGGTGCAATACAAGATGAGCCAGAATAGAAAGAGATGACAGCAACTAGACAGCAGACCAAAATAAAGTAAAATAAAAAAATGACACGCTGCCTTTGATCCTGTTTACAAGAGGAAAGCAGCCGCACAGTAAAGCTTTCATACTATCACAGAATCTGCAAGTGTAGGAGAGATTGCTTCTGAGGGAGGGCTTGAACCTGGAAGTTTGCATGCAGCTCTGCCATTAACTTCAGCAAGAGCTCAGTGTGCAGGGCACCAGGAAGATTAGAGCCAAAATAACTCCATAAGTGGCTTGAGGACAAGAAAGACATATGCAAAGAAAAATACCATTGATCAATGTCACCCTGCACTGTCCTTCTTTACACTGTATTAGCTCACAAGCTTTGGAGCTAAAGTGCATTTTTAATGAAGCTTCAGTATTATATAAGGCTTTACAACCCTCCGAAAGAAGCCACATCTTTGCAAAAGGGTTTTAGGATTGCTGGGGAAGCATCAGTCCAGGTGTCTGCAAGAGGCTGAGGAAGGGAAGCAGTAATCTTTTATGGGGAAAGCAAGTTTTAGAGGGATCAGCACTGCTACTTGCTTCTTGAAAGAGAAGCTCTTTTTCAAAAACTAAGTGGTATTAAACAACACATTATCATTCAAAGTCTTTTACTAGTCAGAGGCTTTGCAGCACCTATATGGGGGCAGGGAAGGAGAAAGAAGGACAACCATTAAAATACACATTTTCTGATATTTTGCAGCCTCTTCTGCAGCTGAGCTAGCAACCCACGTATTTTCTAGTGCTGCTATAAAGGAATAATTCTGTCCAACTAATTCAAAATTAAAAAAAAAAACAAGCATTGTACTGAAACCTGTGAACATTATATGTAAGAGTCATATATAAAAGTAAACTTCATACTCTGCTTAGCACCAGGTAAAGAAAGTCTCAATGTAATGTCATGTCAGCCACCAGACATTCATAGTTCAAGACAACAGCTGATTAACATGAAAGACTCCAGACAATAATAAAAAAGACAGGAGGTCTAAAAATCACCGTCCAGCTGGAAAGATGGGAAGAATTGGTTCCATTTATTCCTGGGACAAAAAGACTACCATTTTCAAACATGCAAAAGTTTGCTGCCAAAAAGGAAAGGGATCAATTGATCTTCCTGTTTAATAGAGGCAAGACAAGAAGTTAAAAGTTTAAACTATTTCAAAGAAGCTTTAGACAAAACATTAGGGAAAACTTCTTAATGTTAAGGATTGGATGGTGTATATGGGGTAGTCTTACCACCAGACTTTCTAGAAGAGTTACACAAAAGACAGAAATGTTTACTCATAGCTATTCTGTTTTCAGACTGAGAATGGCCAAAATGGCCTGTCTAAATCATCTGAGTCTAGATTTATTAGCCAAGATGCTGCCTCTGAAATGAATTACAAAATATTTATTTTAAAATTGTACTGCAAAGTTAAGGAGAAAAACTTGACTTAATTAAAATTGTGGGAGCAGCATGAGCAGGAAACATATTTGGAGATTTGGCGTATGTTAAAACAACTTCTCTAGTGCATCCTTTGAGGAGCATACTAATGTTTATCAGCAGTAAATATTTTGGCCACTGTCTCTCTTCTGAATGTGGAAGATGCAGAAAATCTCTTTCTCCTTGAGGCATTTATGGGGCACGGTTTCATTCCTGTTTACTGGACAGATGGCCATGTGTTGACTCTCTAGATGAAGTAGCTCATTCTGCTGTATTAGTTGATTAGCTTTGAAAAACAGTTCTTTAGAGTGGGGGAAGAAATTGTTCTAAAGCTTTTTCTCTTTTTAGAGGGACTTACTGTTCCAAATTGCTTGCAGCTTTTCTCTCGATATAATGATTATGGAGTTAAACATTACTGAGTCTGTATAAGTAGAATAATGACAATAACTAGAGCAAGGAATGAAAATGTTAAGCTAACAAATAAAGTGGTCGATTACTGAAACAGATGAGAAGACAGAGGGCAAATTCTAATACCAAGACATAGCTGGCACAATGATTAGACCACAGGCAAAGCTTACCGAGTTTGGATTCAGAATGCTAAAGCATCAACAGTGGAAAACACAGGATTCACAACACAGAAAAAGCACAAAAAATAACTGGAGGATATATATGAAAGCAGAAGGGGAAATGGTGCAAGTGAAAAATATTATGAGACAGAAAGTCCAAAAAAGGACAAGTTTGCCTGAGGATGAGGAATTGAAATGAGAAGCAGCACTCCTGCAGTACTGTGTGGTTCTTTCTATGGCAGGATCCCCCTCAGCCCTCCGAACCAGCCCCTACTGACCCTAGTCCCCAAAGCACAAGCATGGCAGCAGTGCTGTGATTCCTCAAATTGCCCAGCAAAATGAAACTCTCTGCAGCTACATTTCCTTCAGACAGGATGACAATTTGCGTGCAGCATGCATGTCGCTGATAGGGCTTTGAGACCACCCTCTGGCCTCGCTTACAAGGAATCTGGGTATCCTACCCTCTCTAAGGCACAGTCTCATACAGTCAGAGGGAAACCAGCTGCTGTTGATAAGGACATGGCAAGGCTTATGCTGTGCAGGGTTGATTGATCTGAATTCAGGTGGTGATGGAGGGGAGCTTCATGGACTAAATCATTCCGTGACTATAAGTGATCACTGGGTTGTGCTAGCAGCAGTAAAGTGAAGTCCTTTGGTTTTATTTAGGTTAGAAAAAGCAAGGCAGAGAATGACTGAAGGGCTTGAGTAGGAAGGCAAACCTTGTTAGTTTCTATTTATTTTTACCATCTAATATCTAATGCTTCATAGCTCTTGTGACATTTCAGACACACGCGACAATTGCACTAAAATCTAAGTCCACAGAAGTAGGCCAATTTACAGCAACTGAGGAGCTCATTCTTCTAGGGACTACTACTGAGACAAATCATTTTGATTTTTAGGCTTTCCTCCAGCAATCAATATTTTTATTGCTTTACTTGAGATAGAAAACAATGATATAATAACAAAAGTTCCTGGGTTTTGCTTCAGATTGTTTGTTTTACTTTTTACTGGCTTGTTTTGAGCACAGTGGGATAGCCTCTTTTCATAGAAAATATGAAAAAGGGTGAAAAAAATTTGAAGGGAAAAAAGGGAAGAGGCTTCGGTGCACTGCAGATAGGCTGAGGCTCATACTAACTGTTTATTCAGCTTTCAGAGGCTGCATTCTCATCCATGCTGCTGTTTACATGTAAGGACTTGTACTCCTGTATAGTCATATGCTGCTGCTCGGTTGTTTCATTTTGTTTTCTGTTTCTGCTCTTCATTCATCCCATATCAGAATTTGTGTTCCAAATGGATTGCATTGAAATATCTATATCTGTTACAGACTGTGCTGCTTTCCATCACAAAATTCATATAAGCCATCCAGCAGGAAAAAAAAGCACAGTGGCAAGTTCACCGGAGTCAGCTACCCAAACTACCCTGTCCATAAATATTAGCTTTGCACTTCTTAGGTCACAAGTGACTGAGGGATAGCAGTCAGAGGATGCTGTAGAATCATGATGCTCTGGCCTGGTGACCACAGCTCGATCTTAAACATTTTTGTTGTGCTTTTTGGCACCAATTCACTCAGCCAGCAATCAAGCCCCTCGCAGCCAATCACAATCCTCCACCAGTGGGATCAAGGAGAGAATGGGAAGTGTAAAAGCCGGAAAACTCATGGGCTGGGGTAAACACTGTTTAATAGGGAAAGCAAGAGCTTCACACACAAGCAAAACTAATTAATTAATGCACTGGTCCCCATGGGCAGGCAGGTGTTCAGCCATCTCCGGGAGAGCAGGGCCCCATCACGTGTGATGGGTACTTGGGAAGACAAACACCATCACTCCAAATGTTCTTCCCTTCCTCCTTCTTCTCTCCACTTTATATACTGAGCATGATTTTACGTGGTCTGGAGCATCCCTTTGGTCACTTTGGGCCACCTGTCCTGACTCTGTCACCTCCCAACCTCCCATACCCCCCCAACTTCCTTGCCAATCTGAAAGTCCAAAAAGCAGAAAAGGCCTTGGCTCTGTGTAAGCCCTGCTCAACAATAACAAAAACATCTCTGTGTTATCAACCCTGCGTTCAGCACAAATCCAAAACACAGCCCCATACCAGCCACTGTGAAGAAAGTTAACTCTATCCCAGCTGAAACCAGCATACCAAACTAAAATTATTCTCTCTGTCAGTCCTGTTCTTTGAGGAGGTTTTCAACATATCCTCAAGGTGGGCAATACTTCTTTTTCTGAATTGTACTCATATTTCGAGCATCACAGGCATCAATACCTGTTTCTCAGCATTTGTGGGAAGATTTAGTTCATTTATCAATTCGACTATTGAATTCTTTGAAAGGGGACAGATCTTTGTGTTCAGAAGCATAGAAAAATCTTCCCAAGTATCGCTCCATTTGTTTTGCAATTTATGGCAAGAAAATATTAGCACAAAAGAACAGATAAGTTGCTGGCTGGCAGCTTCTCTGACATTTATAATGGTTAGCTAAACTAGCTTTACCTACATAGCCTGATGTTCAGCAAAGCTGGTTTAAAATTTTGTGCAGTTAAATAATTGTAAACATGAGTTGGATCTGTTGCTGGTGTTCTTCCTTATAATTTCACTTTACTAGTTCAATTTTTTTTAAAATGTGAAATCTGCAGACATTTCTGTAAATTTTGCAGCAACTTTTTAAAGTCTGGAATATGCCAACAAAGGCAGTAAAATTCCCAGGCAGAAGCATCTATACAGAATTACCGAAAAAAGAGTAAGGTAGCACAAGACAAATCACAATCAAAGAGAGCTCAGAAAACCACTCTGCTGTCAATAAAATACAGGGTTTGCCAATCTCAGTTCTGGTTCAAACTCATTGTCTTGCCCTGAGCATCTTTGTCTTCCATTTCCCTAACTATAAAATTATAAACAGAAGGCCAGTCATGTACTAAATATTAACACACCTTTGTGTTGAGAAAATTAAAAAAAAAAAAGAGAGTTAAATTATATTTTTGAAGGACTGAAAAAAAAGGAAGTATTACAAATATTCTATTGGTTTGTACTTACTTCTTAAGAAATATTTCATCTGCTAAGATATTGCTCTGAAAGCCTTAGCCATTTACCAGTTTGATGCCCCTTTGCAAGGACTGTCCTATTGACACAGAATCATTTCTCTCTTCATAATAATATTTTCATGCCTCATGGCATTCCCACCTGTGGCTTTTTAGTAATTAATGATGTTACAATGCAAATTCTACTCAAGCTGCATATGTAT
>WEIT01011780.1:89248-115473 GCA_013389985.1 Dryoscopus gambensis
TTTCCTTATGGGAAATATTTTAATTTCCCCTGGCTTTTATGCAGCAGCTGCATGTCCTTCTGATTATTTCTTCTGTTGAAAAGCGGTCAAAGTGTTGTTCAGGACAAAATTCAGTCCAGCTGTAAACATATGAAACTCTTTTGGCCCAGAGTGTTGTAATCCACATGCTATCTAGTTTTATTAAAAGCTAGACAAATCATAGGATCCTTGAGACATAAAGTAGCAGAGAGAAAGACAGAGAGAAGGGAATTTTGGGGCTACTGAAGCAGACTGCTGTAGTGGGGGTTTTGAAGATTGCAGCAGCTCTAAGACATAGAAGATAAACTTTCCTGCTACACAATGCTGTCTGTTAAGAACATGCCTATAAATATCATCCCCTTCTTGTTTACGTCTACAAACTAGATGAAAGAATTCAAAATAGAATTTTCTCATTAACATAAAATTTAATGTATTTTGAAGGGAATTTTAATACATACATAGCAACTTGTCTATTATTTTAAACCTCTGTTTTGCTGCAGGCAAACATAAAGACAGCCATGCAGCTGAAGCATAAACCTGGGAGTGGGGTGGTATACTAAAATCTGTTGTGGCCTTTACATTTATTTTACCTCAGTCTTATGAATCTTTCAAGAACTCATTTTAATCTTCTGTAAAATGGAAACAACAGCTCAAACACACATTTGCAGGGCCTCAGGAAGGTCCGTGTCTTCAAAGGTCTTTGACGACCTCTGCTACAAAACATTACAACACTCTAACTATTGCTTTTACACACACCTTCTCTTCAATGAGATCTGAAGTTGTATGTTCATTACACCTTAATAGCCTGTATTTTTTTCTGTTGTAGGTGGAAGCAGTGTTTTAAATTAAGTTCAAAACACTGAGGAAAAAAGGCATCTTCCTTGTTCTTCCTAAGTTGTCCACACTGCCTTTATCTGTTTTCTCAACTTCACACAGTTTCCATATGTGAGGTTTCAGCTGAAGGGAAAAAAACACCTGAACAGTTCTTGAAAACTAGTGACCTATCGTGGACTCTCACCTGTACTGCAGACATTTTGCATCTGAAAGATGGTTATGAAATGATATCACTACAGCTGGGAAACCTCAGGTATTAAATTTAACTGAAAAGGGAGAGAGGACTTGGGAAATTCTTTCAAGTGGGCACTTTTTATATGAATAAACAAATATTTTGTAATATTGAAAATATGTTATTTGAGCCTATCGTTTTCTCCTAGAAAAAAAAATTTACTGCCTTCAGATCCTGATTGCCTATTCAGTTTTAACTTTCATGCTCTCTTCTCCACTTACACGTCTACACTGTGATCACTCCTGGGCCCTGAAATAGAAATACTGTACCAAGATTCAGACCTATTCAGTTTTCCCAGACAGCTAAGAGAGAAGGCTCAGTTGTGGAGGTCCCTGTCCCATACTTCTAAAGGCAGTATGGGAACTTGAACAGATTCAAAATTTAACAGGCATATCCAAATATATAGTGCTTCATAGACCAGCAAATGCTTTACTGCTTCTGCAACCTAGATTTACTGGACACACTCTGGAGACATTTACAGACCTTTCCAGAAAGCTTCTGTGCTCTGTTTTCCCCTTACCCTTTGTTTTAGGGACTTGTTGCAATTCTCCTTCCTGTATATTAAGGACCTGTAACTCTTTCATTCTGGTGAGTAATGGCTTTTTTCTGCTTCCATATCCACTCTGGGCACCAAGATACTCCATTCTCCTTCCATGTCTGTGTTCACCTTCTCCATCTTCAACAATTCCAGTGCCTCCATATCTCTCTTCATTACTCTGCTTCCACTACATCAGAGACCACTGTGCCTTCTGTAATCCATATGGGGTCATTTGCCTCTAATTTCAACCTAGGTCTTAATCTCTTGTTATCCTTTTCCTCTCTATAAGGTTAGATGAGTTTTGAAAGTTGGTTGGGGCTCACCTTGCTTTAATGTAAGAAGTTGCTTTTCCACAGATTTGCTTTGCAATCTGGAAAGAACACCAAGTTTGATAATAGTGGGTGGATTTACGCAGCAGATGCCAGGTGGAGGGTGTGACCCTCATCACGTTTTCCAGTTGTCTGTCATTGAAATCAATTGAGTTCTGCTCCATACAGCTTGCTCCTGAGCTTTTGCAGTCAGTAGGATACAACTCTCTCTGTCTCTCTCTGTCTCTCTCTCTCTCTCTCTCTCTCTCTCTCTCTCGACATGGAATGTCATGCCACCTCCAAACAGAAAAACAATGTTAATCTGCAGGCCAGTCCTCACAATCTCAGCCAGCTCTCCCACCTCTGTGAGTGCAGGAATAGTCGTGTTGCGCTACGGGTAGGCAATGATTCGGAGCACTGAGCACCTTGTAAGTAAAGCTTGTGAAGAACTCTCTGTGTAGCTGAGCTCTCCATAGCAATATTAATGAACACTGACCTTGCTTTGAAAATAGACAGCGTGTGTTTCTTCACTGCTCCTCTACAGTCTCTGCTGATTTCTACTGTGTTCGGCATTCTTGGAAACTTCTGCCCTGCTGTGAGACCTAGAGGATTTAAACTTTAGTTTAGTAGCTCTAAACTCCAAAAAGTGCACTCAGACAGGCACACATGCACTTACAGACACAAAGGCTCACAGTATAAAAGAGTTTTTATTCATTTTCCAGCAGAGGTCTGTCATCATAAATGATCACTAGCACTTTAGAGCACCACTTGCTTTGTGTATGGATACACAGGAAAAGTCTTTGGGACAGCAAGATCAATTAAATTAAAATAATAAAATGACTTTTTTTTTCAAATTTTAACCTCTTTTTTAACTGAAATAAGACTTTAAGAAAAGCACTTCATTTCTATGTCATCATTTCTCGCAGCTGTACAATGGAATAATAACAACGCTTTATCTCACTAGGATTCTGTGAAGAAAATTCATTATTCTTGTGAGAGCCACTACTACCAGAGATAAAGGGTTGTGAAAAGCTTCTCAAAAACTAGTTGTGTTTCGGCTTATCATTGGTCATGAGTAAAGTTAAATACATTCATAAGTGCTTGCTGTCTTTGGACCAAGTTCAAGATTTGTGCAATTAGGCAAAAATAGAAAGTTAGGAATTCTTAAAATGAAAAGGTGATGTTCCAATTCAAGAAATCAGTAATTTTGAGGTTAAGAAACAGTGCCTACATTTTCACAATCTGTCTCTCTCTGAGCATCAGAGTGGCATTTGCTGGCACAAAGGGAGAAAGCACATTCAGAAAACTCAGTGAATGGCATTTCCATGGTTCTGGGTAGACTTACTATTAACTTATTGTAAGGAATTTTGTTAACACTACAGTGAGGAATTCTGTTCAGTGCTCTACTGCTTCGTTTTGATACAAGGCAAGGATACATCCTGCCCCAGGCTGCTTCAGAGATACAGAGCCCCTCAATTGATGTTGCAGTTAAAGGCTCAGTCTGACCCTCTGGGAAGTATACAGTTACTTCCTTTTTTTCCACATAAGTAGGGACGGTATCAAGGTTCTACACCAATCTTCATCACACGGCTTTTCACAGGAAGAAGAACAAAAGGTAGAACAAAAAGTACAGGTTGTCAAAGATGCTGTCACTTGGAACATAGTTCTCCTGAGCTGTATCTTAAAGGGGAGATAAAAGAAAAGAAACTAAAATATTTTATGTGTGTTTGGGATGAGCTCAATGCGATTCCTGTTGTTCCTCTGCTAAAACACATCACTGACTAAAGCAACATAAAGCTCAAAATGCTGTCTTTGAAAATAGTTAGACAAACACTACTTAGAGGCTTGGTTGTTTTGCTGTTTTTTAACTTTGCTTTAGCCTGTCAAACTCAAGAACTGTCTCTCTGCCATTTGCAGATTCTGCCTCTGCCCCCTTGTCATTTACAAGGGTTTAGACAGCTATTGCAAGTCCTTTCCCCCTTTAGTTCTTCTGCCATAAATATCAAGGTGTGGAGCAATGAACATCCACAAAAGCAGCTGCACCACAATACTGTAATGCATGAGGACTGCATGGCTTACGGAAAAATAGAGCCAGACATCTTAAAAACTCATCATTATTATGTGTCTGTGCACCTAATGGGCAAGTCAAGCCACAGTCGCTGTTGCTCACTCCTGATTTCACCCAGGTCGTATAGGTGATGTTTCACAGGGATGCTATGTTTATGTCTCCTCCCTGGCTAGGAGCAGACAGCGTTTGATCTGCAGGCTGAAGTCTGACATTATAATAGTCACAGTGCCTGAGAGGAGCATGGTGACCACTGCAGGAGACACTGCTGGTTACAAGCTGCTGCAACTGTGTTTTGTGTCTGCAGTCGACTTTGTGTTCTACTCCACACCAAGCTACTGCTACACAGTTAAGGATTGTATTTTTAAAACAGTAAGGGGCAAATTCACTTCCATACATCGATTTCCTTTTTAATCACAAAGAGCAAGAGAGCAGGAATCCTCCAGGAGTTTGTACTCACACTCCACAGGCACGAAACCATGCAGATAACAAGCAACCTATTCACCTCCCTAACTGGAAATGTCTGGTCTGAGCTCGTTGTCTAGCATCCATCTGTAGTCAGCAAAGAATGAAAAACATTGAAGAGGCTGATTTATCCAGTGCTAAAGCAGATGTCTCAGAAAAGCAGCATGAATTGCCCTCTGGAGCTTATCTCCTCTTGCTAATTATAAAGGTACCCTGGAAAACTGGTTTAGAGTAGATACTGGACTTCCAAGCAGCTTATGTTAGATGAGCTGACTTCCAGTACCGGTTGAAAGGAGACTACATCAGAATCCTCTCCACTCCTCCTATAGCAGGCTCTCTGCCTTCCAGAAACTTCAGGCAAAGCCCTGGCTTAATTTAAGTCCTTGGCAACTCTCTAACCAGACTAGGATTTTCCCCCTCATACCTGCTTCTGATTCCTGCACTATTACAGCCTCACAAAACTATGGATTGGGAATCACTGCAGTAAAACCCTTGTCCAAATATTTCATAGTTTAAGAAAAGAATTCATGCATTTTTGAACAGTTCAAAAATCTGTTTCAAAGCTTTTAGCAACCTTGCCTTTATTTTGTAAAATGTTACCTTGCTTGACATAAAATAATGCCTTGATTGTTAAAGTGGCTCTTTTTTCATGAGACAACATAAAAAATGGAGTTAGTATTCACCAAAAACCGAAAGACTATTTATAATGTTGAAACAGGCTGTGGCAGAAATGGAGCAGCTCTGGGTTAATTCTCAAACACCAAGTTTTAATCCAGTTAATCTACAGTTTAGTGGAGAAATGTGTTGTGTAAAATCAACATGGAAATAGGGAAACAATGAGAAAAGGAAGGAAACAACCTTAGACAAGATACCTCTCAACAAACACATGAGAGCTTTACAAATGCGGGAAGGGGAGATGACTAAACATTTCTCCATTAAAATACGACTCCTTCTGCAGAAGGGGGTAGGCTTTTCCCAGGCAGGTAAGGGAGACAGAGGTTACAGCTGTTACCAGAGGCATTAGAGCTGACAATGAACAGGAAGCCTATTTAGTAGCTCTGTCAGCATTTGGCAGCAACCCAAGTAAGAGAGACATGCAAATTGGCCTATGTTGTTTTAAACCCCTCCTTATCTTACCTGCCGTCTTTGCTGACTGGCTCACTCCCAGCAGGTTAGCCATCAGTCCTTTCCCAGCTATGGCCCTTCTACACATCCTGCACCTTTGCAAGTCGGTGGGAGTTGCACCCGAGCTGCAGGTGGGATGCAGATCTCCAGAGGGGCCTCCAGCAGGTACTCATCACCAGCACGCGGCAGCACACTCCTCCGATCACCCAGATTTTGGACACTTCGAGGCATTAGCAGAGTTTGGATTGACCCTTTATATGCTGTGCAGGGCACACCTCAGAGACAACGGGATGAGCGATTCAGCTATCTACCAAGAAATTAATTGGAAATGTATGGGAGTATATATAAAAACATAAAATATACATATTCCTGTCTATCTGGTAGTATCAGAAAAGAATACATTTACCCAATATTTTATGAAGGGTAAATATCAACATTTCCTTTGTTCTCAACACATACTTTGCCCACCAATTTCAACCTGCCTCTACCTTCCACCCCATTCGGTATTATCACATACACTTCAAACAATAATGATTCAATGCCCAGAAAAACCCTGCCAAGGGCAAAATAATATCAGTCCTATCTTGTTACGGCAGCAATGACGTCACACAAGGGTTGTCAGCAGTTATCAAGACAAGCTGGACGATATCTGTGGTTTGAACCTCAGTCCATCAGTTGCCCAAGCCTGTATGGCCGAAGTGCCCTTTATCCAGAAGAAAAGCTGCCACTCAGAATATGTGACCGGGACTTCGCTGAGCTTTGAGCACACACCAGTTGGACGCATGCTTTACTTCACTCTGCACAACTAACCTGTGCATTCAAAAGTCACAAATTATCTCTACTTCAGTCTCCAAGGAATAATACTGTCTAAAAAGACCATGAAATTTTTAGCAGTCTCATGAATGCTTGTTTCTTTTAATTAACTCTGTGTTTCTGAGACCGTAGGGTGAACTCAGGTCAAGTTGTCAAGGGTTTCTGAGGTACCACAAGAACTATAAACCTGTTCATTTTTAAAAATGAAATATGAGATATGTCCCTAGAATCTGGGACTTCAAGAAAAAAAAAAAAAAAAGCAAATATCATGAGACTCCATTAAAAGCAGAAACTGACAACACTGTGACCCAGAAGCGACATGGAAAAGTCAGCACTATTTCTAGGTACAGTGAGGCTCACATTGTTAACTTTTGAAATGCCTTCTAGAACAATATCAGACCCAATTAATTGATGACATAAGTAATTTCACCTGAATAAGGTGAAAATTCACCTGGATAAGGAATTTCACCAGGCTTGTCTAAGAAAAACTTTGCTGCTGAGTGTTTTTTCTCTGCACATTTGAGTGGAGCAGAGACAATTTTCATATCAGCACGGTGTCTTTTCTGAAAAAAAAAAAGAGACGACAGATTTTGGAAACAAAATTATTACTTGCAACTGTGACAGATACCATGGTGACACTTACAAGATTTTTTCCTATTAAGCTTTAGCAAGTGCTAGTGCCACAATAAATAACCTTTCATACTTGGAGGCTTCAGAAGGAACAAATAAGGAATAGTACAAGTAATTCTAGAAGTTTAAAAAAGGATTTTATTACTTCAAACTTAAACCAATAATGCAATAGAAAAAGAAAGTGGATGAACTATATGAAATTACTTACCAGGGTGTCCTCATTCCTAATCTATAATTTATATGCACATTTATTTTACATTTTTGTAAAAATATTGAGATGTACTTGGACTCCAAGTGAAAAATATCAGATTATATATAAGGCAGCACGGAAGCATCTGAGCTTAGATAACACTCCCAATGAGATGCCTATGAATCTTTTTCATACCCAGTAGTCAATAGGGGATTTTCCTCCCAATTTCCCACTCTACTGAGGCTTCAATCCCTCTTCCCCTGAGAAATTTAGCTTCACATGGACGGAAACAAAGAATTTTGAAGGTGGAAAAAAATATGAAGTCAACTTAAGTGCTTTCCGCACAGATGAAATGTGCATGCAGCTGAGTTTACAGAAGGATTTCATAATATCAAGACCCACAGAGATCAAAAGTAATAATAAGGAGTCTCTCAGAGTCTGTGGTGGCATGAAAGAATCGTGCATTCGGGAGAAAATTTATATTCTTTTTGTTGATGTCTTGCAGATTGAGCTATGCCAGAGGGATATAAATCAACGAAGATGCTGCTTTAGTATTTGAGTCCATTATTAATATAGTCCAATATGTTTTTATCAGAATAAGTTTAAAAAAAGAAAGAGAGAAACATATTTAATGTTTTAAATTCTTTGAGACAAGTTCCATTCCCTACTGTACGCATACATATATAATCTGAATGTTTTCCATTTTCAGCTGGTACTACTCAGTCATAGACGTGTAAATAAACAAAGTAAATTTTTACCAGTGAATACAAAGAAATCCTGTTAGGATGGCAACTGTATAACCAGAATCTGTAACTTTAACTAGAATTTCCTTTCACAAGAACACAGATTCCTTGGGTATATCTCTGGCAGTCCTTTAATCTCTCTTCTAAGCAGTCATTTCAATCTAAGCACTGCATTCAAGATTGAGACAGAAAAACAATGAGAAATCATGTGCTCTTGTGGTCCAGGAAAATATTCACTATCTCAGCAAGCTATAGCTCCCCAGTGAAGATAAGAGTTGGGATTCAAATAGAAAAGGAAAGCACAGTCAAAACATGCAAAAGGAAAAATATAAAATATCTCTGAGCTAACACTCTTAGTTGCTATGTTTTTGGGGTATGCTGATATATGTACAGAAACAAATGTTTAAATCCTTTTGAAGTTAACTTTAGGATTCATGAAGCAACTACCAAAATCAGTAGCTAAGATATCCTCAGCCTATAGTAATGTTTACAGATAGAACAGAAATAGAAAGAAAAAAGAAAAATAGATAAACCTGAAAATAGCAACTACTGAATGCTTGTATCCAACAGAGTAAAGAATGAGTTCATGTAGTAAAGGAGTGTAAAGGTTTTCAGTTCAGAAAGGAGCACTCAGAGGACTTAAGTAAACAAGAGTTCAGTCCTAAAGGCAGAACTTTAATGGAAATCAAGGAGAACCTGACATGTATAAGGCTTACAAAAAGAAGAATGGACTAGGAAAAGTTGGAAGAAAGTATTAAAATCCACCATGTATTCCAGCTCCATTGTGATTAAGATTCTCTGGACTAACACATAAAAGAAAGAAGGAATATGGAAAATAAAATGTCAAATGAACAATTATAGGAGGTATTTAAAAATGTATTAAATCTATAAAAGATGGGAAAGCAAACTGACAAAAATATAGTCATGTAGTCTAGTTATGTAGAACAATAGTTATGTAGAACAAAAAAAAAAACAACAGAGAAGTAATAGAGGAGGATTGAGAAAAAAAATTAAAAATACCTTTACAAATACATTTGGTGAGAGAAAGAGGCCCACAAATCTAGAAGGCTGATCATTAAATGTGTAGAAATTCACAAGAAGATATTGCTTTAAAAATTAAAACAAAAAGCTATTTTAATTATTAAAATGTATTCAAAGCTTTCTGAGCACCACTGCATTATCTGAAAGAGAGGTAGGAGTGCAGCAGGACTAAGACAATAAAAGGAAGGATTCAGACAAGATAGCAGGGAAAAATAGGGTGATTTCCTACTCATATGTAGAAGCAGAGGAACAGGCCTGTGGAACACAAAACACTGTATTGCCGGTATTCTCTCCTTTTATTTAAAAAACATGGCTCTGTTAAATGTCAACAGAGCTGCAGCAGCTTAAAACAACAGAGTTTTTTTTCACTGTGTAGCAGTATGTTTGAAGGGTTCCCTTATGTTGAAGGAAAACACATTTTTCCCTCCTAGTCCACTGAAGAAACATTTCCAGCGTAACCCATCTTTATAAAAATACTTCCATGGGAAGTGGAATAACTTAGTCACCACTGATAAAAAGAGATTCTCCCTCCAGAGAGGTGAAGGAGATGTGCATGCATGTGACAGTGTTTCTCTTCTGCTCTTTTACTTTTGAGACATCTCTTTTTAGGATTTTTAGGGTGACACATAAGTGTATCCAGGTAGGCCACATCCTCGAGCCCTATGCAGTAGCTTAACTAACTCCATGGACCCTATGGAGCACAAACTGTCCCAGATACATAAAGCAAGGATCAGTTACAAAAAGATAGGTGACCATGGCTCTGATCAATATTTTTTCCCTGGATTTTGTTTGGCAGAGACGAACTCTTATTTACCTGCTGGGTAAATAAGAGAAAAAGTGTCCCTTGAAAGTGGCATAAAACTTCCACAAAAATAACTCACTGTGTAAAAGTATTCCAAAATCGAATCTAATAACACTGCATAGAAAAATCTATTCCACCAGTCTGGAATTCAAAGTATCATAAAGCTAGGGAACTGTGCAAGCAACATTAAACAAGACAAACAAAATGTAATCCAGAGCACTCGTAACAAAAGCATAGAGTAAGGAATGGGAGAATAAAAGTGTGAAGGCAGCCTAATGCTTCCACAATTAATAGACTCTACTTAAAAAAAAAAAAATCAATTCAGTGCAAAGTTAGAAAGATGTCAGAAAGGAGCAATTATTCATGGCTAATTACTTTTTAGGGGATGATGACAATGGGTTAGTTTTCTCTGGTATTGATGAAGCAAAACCTCTGGGGAAATCATTTGCAAAGGTTACCAAGGATATGAATTATTCTCTGGTATGTATGAAGTACAAGAATATGAAAGAATGAGTAAAATACTAGTGTAGTGAAGGTCATCAAGACAACTCAGCTAATAGCATAAATTACCACTTTAGAGATTCAAACATGCCATCAATATGTCTAATAATGAATGATCTCCTGGAAGGGATGATTTGTTATGAACTGTTCAGATACTTACTAGATAGAAGACTTTAGAAAAATTTGCTTCAAGAGAATATAGAAAAAGAAAAAATTACAGATTCAGCCTGTAGTTGTACCTGTCAGTGAATTAAAGAAAAAAAAACCAAAACCCCTCAACACAGGACTGTATTGTACTGAGGTCCGTTCTCTTCCTGCAGTGTGGGGTGATGTAGCACATCCCCTTGTCTTACAGCCACTTCCCCATTCTTCTACAGAACAGCTACCACAGTCTTCTCCATTTTATCTTCTCTCTCTTACTTGTGACTTCATTATCAGCTTTCTCTTCAGCATATCCATTCACAGCCATCTTGCCTATACTAGTCTCTCAGACAGACAGCAACAGCTTTATCTCCTGGAAAATTAGCTTGTCTCACAGTCCCCCTATCCCAGTGGGGTCTCCATCCTAATTTGCTCACGGCCCTTATTAGTTGTTCACATCTCTGCTCCAAGTGCCCTATAACATTTGAAAATCTGATTATAGAGTCCATAGCACTCATTATAAATTCTCCTTCCCATCCCTCTCTCCTGCCTTTAAGCTGCCACCTCTGCCATTTAGCCTGTCCATTGTAGTGCTTTGCACCCATTTCTGTGGAGCTCTCCCTTCATGTTTTCATTTGTTCCCATCTTGACTTTAGTGAGTAGGATAGCCGCACACACTGCCGGCACATTTACAGGCAACCTTTGTGATAGCTGAGGGGCTCGACGGTAGCTGTGTTAGCTACCAGTTCCTCTGTAACTGCTTGCCTGATTGTGCAATTAGGTAGCAGTTCCTGGACTCCAGGTAATGAACGTACATGAAACCTGCATATGTTATGAGATGTTACCAAATTGCCAACTCTTCTATTGGAAGACAACAGGAAGTTGGGTTTTTTCAACTTCAACATGGAATTATTTAAAAACCACCAGGCTTAATAGCAATTGTATAGATTTCTGCCATACAACAGTGCCATTTTCATGTGGTTTTATCTTCACTGCTGTTTAGCTTGCAGTAAGCAACTCCTCCAGACATGACTTGAATATGTCACCTACTCTTCAAAAACTTCTTTGTTACAAGGGAGGTCTCATCCCTCCCATGTTAGCAGAAAAGGAAGAATAGCTTGTCAGCAAAAACAGGCCATCAATAAAGCCAGGAAAAGGCTGAGCTACCTTTGAGATCTATCACTATGGAGAAGTCTGAGGGCAAGGAGGATGCAACAGCCTGCCAGGCAGTGCAGGAAAACTGTTTCCCAAGCAGCTCACTGGCCTTTGCCGTTAATAAAATCTGTAGAGTTAAACTGGCATAAAAGTAGCATGCAAGGAACGAGACCTTTATAGTAGAAGTAGAATTGTGTTCAACCCTATACATTTCTTGTCACCTTAAATAATAGCCTCCTTAGGGCTAGGGTGGGTGCAAAGGGCAGGAATGTTTTAGTGTAAATATTTCTGGTACAAACAATCAGATTCAAACACAGATGAGTGAAAAGGTTGATATTCAAGCATAATTTCAAAGGTGAAACCTGCTTTTCTGCAAGCAGGGATATAATACTGCATTTTCCTGTCTCTTGAATCTGGTCTGATCACTGGGCAAACAACTCTGCATGCCCAGAATGGTGCAAAGAGGGACCAGGCTTGGAGAGCAGTCATTATTTGAATGCTTTTGAAGACATCTAGTATATATGATTGTAAATACACAGAGAACTAGCAGGAAGATCAATAATAAATCAGGCGGTAAGTACAGAAGTGATTTTTTTATGCAATTACAATTTTAAATAATCCCATTTATACTTTTTTTTTTCTGTTTCCTTTGAGCCACAGAACCATTAATCTCTAAAAATACTGTTTGTTCTCTTTTGATTGGCAGTCATTTAAAAGAAAGAAAAGAAGGAAGGGAAGAGAGAGAAAGAGAAAGAAAAGGAGGGAGAGAGGCAAAAAGAAGGAAAAGAGAAAATCCTCCTTGTGTGCAGGGGCATGTGTTTGCAGAGACATTTGGACTTCATTAGGCATGTTCATTAGGTTCATTAGGTGAAAGTGTCATACTCCAAAAAAGAAAATGAATAGATTTTAGCATATCCAGACCATGTATTAAAATGTTATCAAAAGTTATAAATTCCAAAGCATAATGTTTGACAGTAAGCTGTCATGGAAGCAATAGATTCATTATAAAAATTCTAGAAGTGCATATATCTCATTGACTGTTTATCATTAACTGCATGGGATGCTGATAGGAAATGTCTAGCTATAATTTATATTTCTGATGACTCTCAAATCTATTACTCACCTCTCTCTAGTTTTATAGCTCCTCTGGACAGAATAGAAATTGAACAGGCAGAGTAGGTTTAGGAGGGGAATTTTCTACCCTTGCTGTTCTCTATTATCTCATCCCTCCAGCCTGAGCTGTCCCTGACATGTGATCAGACCCATACTGCCCAACTGTTTCTCAGAAAATGAGAACTGAAAATTAAAAATAAAAGGGAAAGAGAGCTATTTAACTATATCTACATTTTAAGTCTTGCAGACATCGTACTCTAAAATAAACATGTTATGGGTAAAATATTAAAGGCACAGTCAGGTGTGGCATGAAGAAAGACTCTGTTAAGGATAACATGAGTTCGAAGACTATAAAGACCTGAAAAAGAGTCTCTAGGAAAACAAAGAACATAAATTCGGGAAATGTTCAGTAAACCAAATATTCCTTTGTGCCAAGGTATAGGTCCAAGAAATCTGATTTTGTAAAGAAATCCTTATGTGTGCAGAAATACCCAACAGAATCAAAGCTAAAACTTACAACTGAATCTGTTTCAATCATCAACTAGTTTAAAATTCATATAATTGTGTACTGAGAACTGTCTTTGTTTTTTAAAGTCCTGTACCTGTTGGATCAATTACCTACTCATTAATTATAAAACACTTCATTGAATTTACAAAAGGAAGGATTTATTCTGTTCTCTTTTGAGCTAGTATGCATGCTTGTACAGATGAGCTTTGGAATGCTATGCAATTTCTCATTGCAGACTTTATTTCTTTTTTATTGGCTATACCTATTGCATTTCTTCCTTTCACAGCACTTCCACAAACTTTAGAAAGAGGACAGGCAGTAATAGCAGAGCTTAGAGGCATATTTTTCACGTGAATACCAAGTTCTCATGTAGCAAAACTTGGCTAGAGAAATCTGCATTCTCTTTTTTTCCCAGAGGGGGAAAGGGAAACAGTTCTTCTTGCTTCAGACCCCCACATAATGCAATCTGACAATTAATCCCTGAAAGAAAACACAGAATGCTCATTACAAGATCAACATTCAACAATGCATTTTTATTCAAGCAGAGGTTGAATATTCAAGCAAGGGATGATGAAAGTAGGTATCTACTGTAAAATGTGCCCCTTTTCTGTGAAGGACTGTATGAGTGCAGTTCTGCCTCTGTATAAGATTTGAGCTGCATCTTGAATATTTCTTTTAAGAAATGATGATTTATATAAATATCTCATGGCAGATCTAATCCAGATTTTACCTTGGAAATAATCAAACAAGTCTAGAATGGAAGCTCAAGCTCCTACTACTCATTCTCTCCTACACTCACACGAAATCTATCTATGAAAAAGATTGTCCCTTCTCTCTGCAATAAAATTATGTTTTCAAATCTAACAAAAGATCTGATGTAGTCAAGGGAAGTTTTTTTTACAGAGTCACTAAAATCAGTCTCTTTCTTATACTTAATATTGTTACCAAAAGATTTTTCTTGTAAGATAGCAAGTTATACTGAAAAACTTCCATAACTAGAATTGTAAGTTAAGTTTTCACTGATACAGATATCTTTACTGTGACCTGATGGATAGGAAAGAGGGACCAGGTGGTTAAGCAAGACATGTTATACAACTGAAATGCCCAAATAATGAAGATATAAATGTTAAATTACCGTATAACTGTCTACATCAAAGCTGTTTTCTTTACAACATAAGAAGGGTTTAAGTGAATGTCAAATGTGAAAATAGCTAGGCAGTAAAATTATTATTCAAAAATTGTGTGATGGCAGACTAAATCACAAACCATAGTTTAAAAGAAATTAATTCTCAGCAGGTTGTGTCCAGGTTGCCAGCACTAATATTAAAGGTTTGAAAGGTGTGTTACATCTGGAGCTGAGACATATAAAAGTGATATGAGTATTTTCCAGTCTTCTGCAACTTATGGACATTTGAAAACAGCCTTATTATTTGTAGTTCCAGAATATGTTGGTTATATAATTTCTGCTGTTGTTTCCATCTCAGCATACTTGAAAACCAAAAAAGCCCACAGGACTTTTGTTTAAGGCCCACACACAAAAGATTATCATAAAGTCATGTCATAAAATCATAGAATGGTTTGGGTTGGAATGGACCTTAAAGATTACCTAGTTCCAAGCCCCCTTCCATGGGCAAAGACACCTTCTACTAGACCAGGCTGCCCAGCACCCCATCCAACCTGGCGCTGAACACTTCCAGGGATGGAGCATCCACAGCTTCTCTGGGCGATCTGTTCCAGTGTCTCACAGTGGAGAATTTCTCCATAATATTTAATCTAAACCTACCTTGTCCTATGGCTACATATTCATGTAAAAAGACTATTTCCAGCTCTTTTTCAGCCCCTTTTAGGTAGTGGAAGGTGCTGTGAGGTCTCCCTGAAGCCTGCTCTTCTCCAGGCTGAACAACCACAACTCTCTCAACCTGTCTTCATAGGAGAGGTGTTCCAGTCCTTGGATCACCTCCTCTGGGTTCACTCCAGTAGGTCCGTGTTCTTCTTATGTTGAGAGCCCCAGAGATGGAAGCAACACTCCAGGTGGGGTCTCACAAACAGGTACAATCCCCTCCCTTGATCTGCTGGCCACATTTTTTTCAGTGCACCTCAGCGTGTGCCTGGCTTTCTGGGCTGCGAGCACACATGGCTGGGTCATGTCGAGTTTCTCATCTACCAATACCCCAAAGTCCCTCTCCCTGGGGCTGCTCTCAAGCCATTCTCCACCCAGCCTGTACTTGTCCCTGGGACTGCCTCAACCCAGGGGCAGGAACTTCCACTTGGCCTTTTAGAACTTCATGAAGTTCACACTGAAGCCTGTCAAGGTCCCTCTGGATGGAATCCTTTCCCTCCAGTGTGTTGACTGCACCACACAGCTCAGCGTCATTGGTAAACTTGCTGAGGACACACTCAATCTCACTGTCCATGTCACCAACAAAGATGTTAAACATATGTAAGAATGTAAAAGTAAAATGCAAAAGACTGTTCAAGAATTTGCAGCAGAACTTTATGCAGTATGAAACACAAGTGCCTAATATGCACAAACATTTTATGCAGAAATTTAAAAGAGGACGCTGGCCATGAAAAGATAGAGTTTTTTCCTGTTAGAAAAAGACTTTAAACAAGTTGAAGTGAGGAAGGATGAAAACAGAAAGAGTGCGGGAGAAAGCCATCCAGGATGGGATGAAGAGATCCATCCAGGTGCACAAGGGACTTGCCATACCTGTATAGAAAAAATTAATTGTCTCATGTCATTAAGCAGGACCGAAACACATGAATTGAAGAAGGTGCAGAGGAGGATGAAAATATTGCAGTGTCTAGCATGGTGAGGAATTTTGCTGCCGGCTGGAGCAGCACCTGCAGATCTTCAGGTACAGAAAGAGATAGCAGTGCTTCGACCTGCCAGGTCTGATGCTCTCAGAACTTCTCCAGCTGTGGCTAGGATTGAGCAGAAGTTTTTTAAGTGAGGCACCTTTACCTTTATGGTTATTGCATCAGCCTGTCAAAACCATACCCTAACCTCCAAGGGGTATCCCAGTCAGGTAAACACTACCAGAAGCATTAAGGTCCTTTTCTATACCCTCACTTGATCCAAGAAAACTGGTGGCTCAGATTTACTTTTGTTTCTCTCTGCCTTGCTTATGTATGTGCCTTGCCTATTTATTTCATACCACATTGGAGGATAAGGGGTCGGTCTTTCTCTTTCTCATAAAATATTTTGAAAAGTCTGATTTTCATTTTCATACAAAAAGAAAACAATTTTTTTTCTCAACACCGACATTTTTCACAAAACAGTATGCAGGGAATTTTTGTCAGCCTGAAGCCTCTGTGCTGAAGAGAAAAGTTGTGTTTATCAGTGTTGCTGGGAAAAAAAAATATGGCTTCAGGTGCAAGACAGAATTGGGTGTCATTCCTGGAGGCCTGGCTTGGGTTTCATCTTGGGTAATTGGACATTTTCTGAGGAGGTTTTTTCTTCTTTTCATCAAAACAGATCCTATTACAATGATACCCAGGGAAAAAAAATGAAAAGAAAAAGAAAATCTGTCCAGGTCACTGCATTTTGCAGGACTAACCATTACAAATCACCACCATCCCTATATCCAGGCTGCATATGAATACCTGCCACAGAGCCCAGTGCAATGCCATTGTAAATTCACCCCCTCTGCAAAACATAGTTTTCCTCTCCAACCTACAGGGAAATAGCAGAATTGCCAGACAATCAAAATACATGTTTTTGAAAAGGTCAAAGGATTCCAGCAAAATATTATATTTCATGTAGTGTACAAACCATGAAAATGTTGATATTTCATTACTGAGAAAAAAATTGTAGCAAAAACAGAATCTGACAACATTTTTTTTATATTTGGGACAAAGACTCTGGCAAAAATAGAAATGGGCAGACAGCTAGCATCATCTGAATATAGTTTTTTTGGTTTATAGCCACTTTGTCTTATGTAAAAGCCTTTCAACCACCTGAATCTTTAGTTATCCAGCAGAACCTCCTCTGTTTCATGGCAGGGCTACCTCATAAAGCCAAAACACTACAAAAAAATGCAGCTTGCTGTCTCTGACCCCATTCAAGCACAAATGAACCCAATTAAATTTTTTTTTCCTTTTTTTTTAAATCATCTCCTTCGTATTGCTGGGGCACCAAGGCTACCAAGCTTCTTTATTCCCATATATATAGTTATCACCACAGCAGTAATGCACTCTACAAGGCATCAAGCCTGTTAATCAGAAAAGCTTTCAGAGCCTCCTTAGTTCTAACAATTTTATTGCAGATAAGTAAGCAGCTGAAACTGCATAAGTTCAGGAGCTGCAGTAACTCAAATAGCCAGTCTGGAATAGGAGAAAATTGAATGCACTGTTCTCGGCAGCTTTGTCTCGATTGGGAGAATGGAATTATTCTTCAAGTATTACCATGTACCAGAAGAAAGCATTACTTAGGACTGACTATCGACTGTCTAATTGCAGCACTGAACCGAATAATTTGAAATGATAGCTATCTAAAGCTAAATTGTAAAGTGAATAGTGAACAAAGCAATAAATAATAGAACTACATGTACTATATGTGATTGCTCATTGAATCAGATTGCCAGTCATAATAAAAGTCAAAAGTAACAATCAGCCTCATTACTTCACAAAAGAGGAAATGCCACTAACTATTTCTAACTCCTGTCATCAACATATACTGAGAAAACAACCTGGTAAATCTCTTTTGATTATACTGGACCTAACCTTATGCCTTTTTTTATTCCTAAGGGTGGGGTGTTGCATACTTTAGAGATGTTTTCATTACTATATATAAACTGTGTATGCAATTCTTTGGTCTCTCACAATACTGGCTGTTTGCACTCAGAAAATGAGTTGCAAAGCACATCCAAAAGGAAGGAGTAACGGTACTGGGAAAGAGGAGAGTCACTGAGGAGGGTCAGGGAAGGCGCTCTCAATTTGTTCTGGTAGATGAGACTGCATGTCTCCAGTGAGATTCTCCCCAGGGACTTGGATGAGCTACAGATACTCGGCTGATATTTGTAATATATATATGTCTCTCTATATATATATTTATGTATGTGTGTGTGTGTGTGTGTGTGTGTACACATAAGGAACCCAAATACTCTCACAGTTTGAAGGTCATCCTTTATTTGCATTAGGTTTGAAAATGCCCAATTTAAATGGGCATTTCAACACAAATAAAGTTGTGATACAGTTCTCACTTTGCAGCATGTGCAAATGGAATGCAAGTTTATTTAAGTCTTTCCAGTACAGCAGCAGGGTTACTTGTAAGAGGGTAATTTTGCATTTTGCTGTCTGAGAGCTTTTTCTGTATAATTGTTAGTATGTGTGGCAACTGACATTCCAGGCACTGCAAGTCTATTCCTTTCCACTGTTACAAGCAATGTCAGAGGAGCTTCATATGTATCTTCTTCTGTTCTCACTGCATTATTTATCAAATGAATATGAAATCAAAATGTTGGTGCACAGAACAATATGTTAAATACTCCAATGTGCAATGCCAACCTTGCTGACCTTCCACCATAGGTCAAAGGTCAGTTTCCTACTGTTTTAACCAGTATTTACCAGTCTTCCTTGCCCTATTATATTCTCTTTTTTTAAACTTTCCCAATTTTTTTCCTCCTACACTTCATGTTCAGGCAAAAAAAAAAAAAGGAATATCCACATAAGCCCTTGGTGGTACGTTTTATATTATAGCTGATGACAACCCTACCCAAGAGATTTCAGCACATATACTCTTGCTCCCAACAAACCTGGAGGCAGGTTGAATCTATAATTTACTTCTAACCTTGCCTGAATACTGAGTTTTTAATGAAGTGCTTTCTCTAACTCCCTAATATTTACCTATTTATTTCTTAACATCTCATATCTACTACTGACTAGGTTTCACATTCAGGTTACTTTCTGAGCAGGTCAGTGCCAATTACCCATCAGGACTAGGATATGCAGATTACAAGAACTTAATGGACACCTTAACTAAAGAAATCACATTCTCACTACACTAAACATATCCTACAACCAGGTTCTCATATGATACAGGTTTAAAAATCCCAATCTTGAAGTACAAGTCCAGCAACACGAATTTCTCTAGTGGTTGTTGCCCAATTCCTCTTTCTCATCAGACCCTGCTTTACTGATTCCTTGTACCATCAGTATGGAAATTCATGGGGACTGGGGCCTCGCTTTTACAGATCTTGGGGCAGAAATAGAAAAAGGAATCACTGACCCAAAGACCACATTGCAGATGGCAGCTATATTCAAAGCCCTGCAAGAGGGCAAGGAAAACATGGGAGAGAACTAATTGCCGTTGTAGGCAATGATTTCAGATGATTTGCCTTAACAATATGTGGTAGGTTGACTTGACTGGATACCAGGTGCCCACCAAGCTATTCTATCACTCCCCTTTCCCAGCTGGACCAAGGAGAGAAAATAAGCTGGAAAACAACTCATAGGTCAAGATAAGGCAGTTTACTAAAGCAAAAGCAGAAGTTTGCACGTGCACAAGCAAAGAGAAAAACCAATTTAATTGTCTACTTCCCATCAGCAAGTGATGTTCCGTCATTTCCTGGGAAGCAGGGCTTCAGCACATATGTGGTTGGCTTGGGAAGGCAAACACTGTAAATAACAAATGCCCCCACTCCTACTCCTTTTCTTAGCTTTTGTATCTGAGCTGATGTCATATGGTATGGAATAAAGCTGTGGTTAATTTGGGCCATAGCTGGCCTAGATATGTTCCCCTCACAACATCTTGCTCAACCCCAGACTACTGATGGGGAGGAAATGTTGGGGAGACAGTGCTGATGCTATGCCAGCGCTGCTCAGCAGGAGCCAAAGGTGTATCAACACCTTTCCAGCTACCAATGCAAGGCACAGCACTGTGAGGGCTGCTATGGGAAAATGAAATCCATCTCAGCCAGACACAATGCAAAATGCCATGTGGTTTTGGGGGCTTCAAAGCAAATTAAGGATAAAGAGGATAAAAAATGCCGACTATATATTTCTCTGCCAAGTACCCAGTCACCAGTACATCTGTTACTTCCTCCACATAAGAAGTCATACAAGCACTTGTGTATAGACTTTCCCAAATTACAGGGTTTGGTATTGGTTGGAGGTTTTTTCTGTTCTACTCCAATATAGAATAAGTGAATTGCCACCATCATTTCACCTTTAGCTTGCACATCTAAATTTGAGTTGTCTGGTTCTGGCTATTTTTAAGCTAATGCAAATAAGCTTCTATTTTCTCCATACTGTTTGGACACGAAGGACTACCTGATACCATGCCATTGGCATTCAGACAATACTGAAAAATTCAGATAATACCACTGTTATCTTCACTATGTGAACCTATTTCTCTTTAAATCCTGGGCCTCAGTGATGTCTAATTATTACTGGCATTAATTTTGCCTATGGAATCCCAAGATGCATGTCACTGAAAATTGCCAGTGCCACAGAAAGGCACTGACAAAAAGGAAATTAGGATAAACCAATTAGAACTGAATGCTACATTGCAAACTATTTGGGAGAAGGAACAAAGAAAGCTTTGATCATTTGCTGCTTTGATAGGGACCGAAAGAGGATTCAGGCTCAGCCTGGACACATGAGCTCCAATGCCTGTGACTTTTATGGAGTTATGTTCTCTGACAGCAGCTAAGGAGCTGTTACTACATACTTCCTAACCAAAATTTTGGGTAGATTTGCATTTTAGATGCTTTTAAATGTGCTGCTTCCTGTGTATGCTAAAGGCAGTCCTTTCATCATCCAGCTACAGATAAAAGCAAACAAATGCAGGAAAATATAGCTACATACTAATGGCTTTAGAAAACATGGATAGAAAAAATCCAAGAGGAATTAATTGCACTAGCCAGGTTTCAAAATAATTCATTAAACAGCTACCACTTGTCCTGTCACTGACTATCAGTCTGGAAATGGATAATGTTCTAAATGTGTCTGCTTTCATCACATATTCTCCCACTATCACAGTTGGTAACATTAGCTATGCTCAGGAAGCACTTTGCAGTCTCCATTGCTATCTTATCAATACCACCACAAAACGAAGGAAATACATGTGGGAAAAAATAATCATAGCGGTCTATGGTTATAGTTGAAAGCATAATGCTTCTGTCTAGCAGACAAAAAAAAAGCCTGCCCTATAATCCTACATGACTGTGGAAAACAGAACTTTAATAATCAGGTTGAGACTTGCCATTTAAGTTTACAGCAGCAAGTCTGTCATATTTGTTGTTAACATTCTGAATAATCCTTAAAAACAGTAATCTGCTTATCATTTATCTTTTAATATAGCATTATTATTTCAGGAAAGCGTGCAAGAACGTTGAAATGGCCTTATTCCAGCAACAGCAACAACAAAATCAATCCCTTTCTACAAATTTGATCTAGGCAGGCTGTGTACTATTTGAAAAAGTTCACTGAACCATGAAGACAGGCATATGCACCATAAAATTCAAGCTTTATTTGATGAAGGTATTGAACATTGCATTTACCTCAACTAAGGTTTAAAGCAATCATCCATATTTTTACTGTCGTCTCAAGTACGAAGCTTTGAATATGAAGCAAATCAGATTGCTACTTCTGGGAGTTTCAAAGGCATCTGAGGAGGGGCACAGAAAAGATCCTTGGTGTTTAATGAAAAATATCTGTTCAGTTCAATTATGATACCAGAGGCTCAGCACAGTGAAAAAAAAGGGGGGGGGGGGGGGGAATGAAAAAATATTAAAAAAGACATAGTGCAATAATAACATGAAAGAATTTTGTTCTCTAGCTTTCTGATTAAAAGAGTATTTTCATGTCAACTTTAGACGAAATTATGTTCAAAGCCTATTTGCAACAGAGTCTGTTTTAATTTGTCAAAGGTTTACATTGTATGACTCGATCACATTAATTGCAAAGTTTTTCTTCTCTATTGTTTCACTGCACTCTTAAAGACAAATGAGAGGAATCCAGCTCCTGTGGTACCACCAGGTGTGACAAGCTGTTTTCTGTAGACCAATGCCTGGTCATCACAACTTAGGGGTAACTAGTCTAACTGGGAGCTTGCTAGAGTCCAATATTTTATTATTGTTAATGTCAGTCAAAAACATCCGAGGCATCAGTTTAGGGATCAAATTCAAAAGCTCAGGAGATGTGTCTTCCTCATGTGACCACTTGACATTGACACCAACGTAAGTAGAGAGAGCAGGTAAATGTTTTAGAGATTATATTCCCCTGCATCAAACAGAGTGTCATAGAAAAGACTCATCTCTCAGATGGTTAAAATAAGCCTTTATTAATTGAGTCTTGCGTAGGTTTAGATTCAACACAGTACAACAGGGCACAACAAGGTCAATGTGCCTTCCAACACACTGCTCAATAGCAAATTAAGCTTATTTAGAGGGTGCATGCCTAACACTCTCTAACAGCCCTGAACAAACATCATCAGTTCTGTGGCAAACTTTTCTTCAATAATCTAGTCATTTTAGCAATAGCACAAAAGCCTAGCTTTGATTGGCTGCTCTGCCAGAGGAGGTTCTGAGTCACCTCCTCCTTCTACCTTCTACAAGAGTGTCCAAACCACCAAGTGACACAGCAGGCTGAAAAGAGCTAGGATCACTTGCCTTTAACTTTGCTCATGACAATCTGCCATAAAGTTGAGAAGGACTACAGAGATGTAAATGGAGTAAAACACAGGAGACTGCAACTCTCTCAGTATAGAGGCTAGAGACATGCAATAGATAGAAACTCCTTGTGTCCACTTCCTCTAGTGTGTCATACTAAATAAAATGTCGAGTTTTTCAGCAGAGCCCAGAACTCAGGACTTCCTCACTGCATTCAAAGCACTGAAGTAGACATTTGAGTGCTAGCAAGATCTCAGCATCCCAGTTAGTAATGGGGCCTCTTGGAATTATGACAGTATCACAGCAAAAATAAACATTGCACAGCAGTGCATTTTTCTTTAAAGGGTGACAGAAGCTTCGAAGTGCTTTTTATGAACAGAGGAGGAACAGGTAAGGATTTTGGTAATGCAGTAGCCCTTAAGGTTCAGAGTTCACGAGAAGCCATTGTAGTTCTAAAATGATTTTCATAGACAATATGTTTCTGTGGTAGAGACCCTAGCAGGCAGACAGAAACATCACTCTTACTCAGAGGCTTGTCCACTCTGCTGAGAAAAAGAGGATTGAGCGTGAGTGTTCACCTCATTGTCCACATGACTTAACTGTCAGTTCTTAATATTACACCACGGCAACTAACTCCAAGAATTTTCTGGTAAGAAGGTTGCTCTAAGTAGTGTTCTCAGGAACTGGTTGGTGTGTCTTGGGGTGACTTTATGATGTTGTATCCTCTATCACTGCTCTATGCCCAGACATGATTCCTGTGCCTTTCTGTGCCTTTAAAACTGGTTGTGAGAAAAAGAAAAAAAAAGCCAGACAAATTTTCAAAGTAGTTCTGTGCTCCAGGGTCACACTCCTCTGTATAGCTTCTGCTGTGGCAAGAGGAGCGGAGGAAGCACCCTTCCTGCTTTTCAGCCAGCTTTCGGCTCTCCAGAGAGAGACGGAGAGTTGAACTTTCTTTTCCCTGAGACTTTGGCTGCTTCTTCTTTTCTTCTGGAACTGTGCAACAACACCAGAACATCATCTGGGAGGCCCAGTGACGCTGACCACACAGCCGCCCGGAGGCTGTGCAGGCATCTTACTGCTCGAGGCGTCCCACGCGGCAGGGGCGAGAGCAGAGTCCAGACGCTGCAGGTTCCTGCAAGGAACGGACTGCAGGCTGGTGTTAAGGTAGCGTTGGAGAGAAGACAAAGGAGAAGAGAGGGTCTCTCTGGCTGATATTCCAATCCTTTATTCCCAGATGGGGAATCAGAAGTACAAAAGAGCAGGGAGCACAGAGAGTTGGAAGAAATGGTCACAGCCCCTTTTATACGGACGAAAGGAGGTATAAAGTACAATAACCAATAAAACAGGGACAAGTATGGGACGATAACCAATAGAACAGTCTCAGGGGAGAGTTTGATTTGAAAAGCCCAATGGGGTATCGAATGTAACAGAACTTTCCAGAGCATATGCATAATCATAAGGGATTACATAACTTGGGGAGGGGAGGGAATAAACCTATGATAAAACAATATGCAAACAAAGGAACAGGGGGACCTTGGGAAAGTGAACACACTCACCCTAACAGAGCTGCTACACCTTGGTGCCAGGGTCTTCCTTGGACCACCATTCGGTGGTTCAAGTGGCTCTGGCCATATGCACTGCAACAGCCCAGAGGTGGGCCCAAGCCGACCCAGCTCTGAAGACAAGGAGAGAGACCACACCCACAGAAGGACTGCACCCAGCAGTCTGATGAATCCCTAATAAGTTGGTTGGTTTGTTACAGAGATGAGGGCATCGGTGGATCGATGCCACGCTTTTTCCACAGGGTCCCTCGTGGGAATGCTAGGCAGCACTCTGCCAGCACCCACGCGTGCACACCACCTCATCCTCGCAGGTAGTCACGAGCAGCCACTCACACACAGAGTCTACACACAAACCGGAGACGAAAAGGCAAGAGGGGTTGTCTGCATGCACTTCCGAAGAGTTTAATGGAATCAATGCACTCGAAGGGAACAGAAGCAAAGAACAAAGAACAAAAGCCTGCGCGTTATTTTCATCCTGGAGGGTCTCAGGGGTGGGCAGAGCATCAGAAGCCAATAGTCTGAGGGCTAAGGGGTAGAGGCAAGTTGAGTGACATAACAGGGGCCAGTGGGAGAAGGGAGGGGAGGAGAGGGGGGAGAGGGCCAGGCACCAATGGGGCCTCGGTAAAGGGAGAACTCTCTAGCACAGTGGTGTGGGAAGAGACCACTTTGTAGTAACACAGGGTGTAATGTGGACTTAGCCACTGCAACAGTCTGTATTTGGGACGCTGCAGGTGATGATATAATGCTGGACAGTACTGAAGTGAGGCATTTGGGATCCCTGTCACCTGATCCAGCTATCAACCAGGCGGTAATAAGGAGTGCTGACTGTGTCAGTCTCTGGAAATGGGTCTTGACAGGTGTGAACAAGATACCTGTGCGCAGATGATTTCTATATGCAGCAAACCCAGTGGAAGACCATAGAACAAGGGATCCAGTGCTTGAGATAACTACCGGCAGTAGAGATTGATTGATACACCAATGATCCAGGACTGAGGAGTCCAGACAGGGTAACAGCTGACCCAGTGATGTGGCGAAAACTCGTACAACTCGGGCCACAAGTGTACCCTTCTGTTTTAGCAATGATGAAGCAGGATGACGATGGGGATGAGACCGTGCAGGATATGGTGAAGAAGCTCTGAGCATATGCAGATGCTGTGCATGGCCCAACACATGCAGGAATCACAGCTGTGGAAACACGTCTGCGGAAAGTGGAGGATAAGATAGAGAAGAATCACCAGGAGCTCAAGAAGGAAATTAGAGAAGGCCTTCTCCAAATCTCGGCAGTACAGATCAGAGATTCTGTTACCAGACGCAGACGTCCCCCAGAGAGAGAGAGAAGGTACACTCCATGAGGTAAGCTGTGGTTCTTCCTGTGTGATAGTGGGGAAAACATGAGGAGGTGGGATAGACAACCCCCTTCTGCTCAGGCAGCACGAGTTTGTGAACTGAAGGAGTGCAAGACTCAGAGAGGAAGTTCCGCCAAAAAGGAAGTAGCTCCAGTTGCCCGAAGCCAAACTGCCAGATGTGATGGAAGAGAAGATGACATGTCCAATCCCCTTGAAGGAACTTCTAAAATGTATGCTCAGGGAAAGAAGGATAACTAGGACTAGAGGGGCCCTGCCTCTAGCCAGGTAGAGGGCAGGGAAAACCGTAGTTTTTGGACTGTGTGGATTCGTTTGCCTGGCACATCAGAACCACAAAAATATGATGCCTTGGTTGACACTGGTGCGCAATGTACAATAATCCCATCACAACACGTGGGGACAGAATCTGTTTCTATTGCTGGCAGGTGAATCACAGAACCTGACCCTGGTGGAAGCTGAGATG
>WEIT01011784.1:285-16984 GCA_013389985.1 Dryoscopus gambensis
TGGTTCTGCAAGACACCTCTAACCTGAGGACCAGTCTCTGTGATTTGGAATGCAGATCCTCTGCTTTTTAGGCATTTGTACAGTCCCATAGAAATTAGAGACATGCTTCAAAATCTCACTGAACCATGGCTCATATGATGTCACTTTAAGGTCATTCAGATTCATTTCTGTCTTTCCTAAAAGGAATCTCAATTTGGCTCACGCTGCAAAGTTGCCTTTGAGAGGGTGCAATGAAACTGAAATTTGTCTTCAACTTACCACTGTTTTGCCTGCACTGACATTTTCAAGTGAGGACACGTGAGTTTCATTTGTCTGCAGTTTGACATGTTTCACTAGTACTGGTTCTAGTTGTGGGTTTTGCATGAAGGGGATGAGATTTAAACCCTAGACTAAAAAAAGTTGAGGATATGATCAATCTTTCATGAACTTTTGATACCCATAATTTTTAGTACAGGAGGGGATAAAGCTGAAATTCTGGGGGGTTGTGAATGTGTAATTTCTCATGGAGCAGCCTAAAAATATGAATATGATAAAAATATGAATATTACTCATCCCTTGAACATTTTGACCCCTCTGATATAACAGGCAGATAATTTGGCTTTGGAAAATAATATACAGAAAAAATATAAGGCCCTAGCATTATGTATTTGAGTTATTACATAATAACTCATAGGCTTATGAGTTTTGGATGATTTGCAAAGTGGAGAAAATATTTTTTAAAATGCAATTCTCCAAAAACTCATTGTTCAGACAGGATGAATTATACATGAGAAAAACAGAATTTGTATCTTTATCCACACAATGAATGTGACTTGAGTTTCTGTTCCTTTCCTTCCTCCCTCAGTTCCAGAGCCTTTGTCCTCTCTGTGCTCTCCTTGTTCGTATGCTTGCTAAGTATTTATATTCCCCAAGTGAATGAGCTTTCCTTTATCCTAATTGAAACTTTTAAAGATGTTCTTTTCCCACTTTCTCTGGTAGTTAATGCTGGCCTGTTATTTCCTGCTCTTGTCCCCTGCCCCCTCACAGGCTTCTGTGTTACCTTCCCTTAGACTTTGCAACAGGGGTAACAAAGAGAAAGGTGATATTTAGCACTTACAGAGTGTAAAAATAATCCAGACCTAGACTAACCTTTGTGATAAAAAAACCCCAAAAACACTATGTCCCCTTAAAAATAAATAAAAAAGGAGAGTAAACCCAAATTTTTATAATTTGTTTTATTTATAAAACTCTGAGTTGAGTTTTGATGTCTCTCCCACAGCTCATCAACCAGCACACGCCATTTGCAACTTTAAAAGGGAAGTTGGGTCTTGTGTAGTGACAGAAGAAATCACAAACAAAAAAAAATTATGCTGTATATTTATAACTTCTTCCTAGTCTTTGCTTGGTGTGGTTTCATTGTTTTTAAGATTCATTAATGAACACTGCCTTGAGCCTCCATGCAAACTGCTCATGTTTGGACAATAATGCTGAGCATGTTATACCATCTGGGTGCTCTGCAAAAAGCGCTTCCCATTTGCAAACAAGCGATCAAGTGTGCAAGGAAGTGTGCCCTCCTGAAGAGAGAGAAGAAAACAAAATGAGGGAGGAAATTGGATAAGACACAATGACCTACTTACTGCTTTCACAAATTACAATAGCCATTTAAAGTTACCCTCACCACGATAAAGCAGCTTCAAGGATGCTGCCTGCTTTCTGTCCCTGTGAAAAGCCTCAGCTGGAGCTGCCACAACCCAGGGCTTGTTCTCTATCTGCCAACCATCAGGGCAATCAGGTTTCTGCCACTCACCACCTTGTGCCCTCAGAGTCACTCATTCTTATCCTGCTGGCCCCAAAAGCTGCCCCTGTTCTTCAGAAATGTCTGCTTTTCAGTGTTACGGGCAGCCAACCTGGTGGACTTTGGCTCCCAGAGAAGTGCCCTAAAGCACCACAAAAATATAAAAAGTATAAAGTGTCCGTATCTCAAGGCCACTCAGCAGTGTCTTCCTTTCTGTTCCCACTCTCTCAGGTCTTGGCTATCATTCCCCCACTCTGGGCTTCCTTCCGCCCCTCTCACCATCACTCTGGGCATGTCTTTCATGTCTCAGCTGGCAGCTTTTGCCTGTTAGTTCTACAAAAGTAGCTGAACTATGCTGCAGTTTTATTTTTTGCCTTCTAATAGTATCTAATCGATTCTCTGCAGATTATAGAATTAATCCAGTGGTGCCTTTGGGTTGCTGCACTGCTAAATAATCCTCTTCTGCACATCTCTCTCTCTCCCTCATGTCCTCTCCTACACAGCTTTCTCCCTCAAAACACTTCCATGACTTTCATCCCCCTAGCTTGATACACTGCTATTTAAAGCAAAGCTACTGAGGATTTGGTATTTAAACAATATTAGTGCATTCACCATATCCATGTATACAGAATATGCTTACTCTGCCATCTGCTTCCGCTTATACACACACTCCTACTTCTGCCCTTGGGAAGATGAGAGAGCAAACATCTGACAGATGCTTAGTCACACTGCTTAATATTTCTGGAAAATATTCAGGTGCTGAGTTTAGAAACAGGAGAAAGGCAGTGCAGAATTAAGACAAATTCCCTGAAAATCGATCAGAATTTTCTATCTGGAAGAATTCTTGCAAAGATTAGGCGTGGGAAGGAAGCACTGTATCTTTCCCCCTTTTCACACCACTCGGTTACCACAGCATCACTGACAGTCAGTCTAGGTTTTATTCAAATAGAGACTTATTGCATAATGGGGTCTAAAACCCACTGTATTTATATATCCATTCGCCTCTCTGAGCACCTTCTTGTATAACTCTGAATGATGTAATTAGCATCTGTCAAGAGGGGCTCACTCTCCAGAGGAGAGAAAGATTGTCCGTAGATTCTCTTTTCTCCAGCTATGTCCAGTAGTGCCATGTGTCTGCATCAACCAACACGTTAAAAAAGAAAGAGTACTCTTGGCACAAAGAGAAGAGAGGTAAGTAGTAAATCCTTTGCCAGTTTGTGAAGCTGGTACTTCATCTGTTGTTGACACAACTCAGTAACCCACACAATCAGTGAATCACAGAATGAGTGAGGGTGGAAGGGACCACAGTGGGTCATCTGGTCCAGCCT
Organism: Dryoscopus gambensis; assembly: GCA_013389985.1. NCBI lineage: Eukaryota > Metazoa > Chordata > Aves > Passeriformes > Malaconotidae > Dryoscopus > Dryoscopus gambensis. Next base: position 3,388 of record WEIT01011784.1, read on the forward strand.
CATCCCAGAGCATGGGACACAGGATTATGTCCAGAGGGTTCTGGAATAGCCCCAGCGAGTGAGATGCCTCACCGTCTCTGGACAACCTGTTCAGTCCCAGTCATGTGAACAGTCAAGAAGCTCTTCCTCATGTTCAGGTGGAACTTCCTGGGCATCAGTTTCTGCCCTAAACTCCTAAACCTAGACCTCTGCTCTTAGTTTTCTGCTAATCCATCAATTTCAGGGACACATTATGACTTTGGCTGACTCTTATAATCTCAACAAAGCTTTCACAGATAAACCCTCATGTGCTATAGATGGAAGGCAGAATTTTCAGGACACACAAAAGTACTGTTCAGCTCCCTACTTCTAAATCAGGTTCAGTAGGAGCAACAAGACTCCTTTGGGAGTCCAGACAACCTTCCCACCCCTTCCTGGAAAGCTACCACCTCCCTTTGGCACTACTTTCTTCTTTTCTCCCTCTAGGGGAGGCGGGCTAGTTCCACAATATCCATTTACATCTTTGGGATGAACACACAGCATGCATCTGAACTCGCTCATAAAGTACCTCAAGTTCATTCACATTCCTTTTTTCCTCAACCTAAACGGTTCCCCTGGGACAGAGGAGTAGAGCCATCACTTACCAAGGAGTTTAGACAGCCATTCAGGTCTGCTGTGCCCTGATATATGAGCACTTTGTAAATAGCCATCGAAGCTGTGAATATTCAGCATGATGGAATTTGTTTAGTCTAGAGGAGGGAAGAGTGAGGAGAGACATAACTATCTTCAAAAGTGTAAAAAATGGCTATAAAAAGGAAATGAATAAAGTGTTTTTCTTGTCCACTGGGGCTAGGGCAAGCAGCAATGGCCTTAAATTTCAGTACAGGAGATTTAGATTTGCAATTAGGGAAAAATTCCTAGCATAAGGATTTTTAAGGAACTACAGAGAGGTTGTAGATGCCCCTTTGCTGGAGGTTTTAAAAAATCTCTTAGATATATATCTGTCAAAAAAAGAAAATCCCAAAAAAGGTTTAGGTGTAGCTGTTTTAGCCAAAGATCATCTGGCTCAGAGTTGCCCTCTAGCCCTGCTATCTGTGCTGCTGTGCAAAACTAACAGGGTGAGCAAGAGCTAAACCTGATGTATGGAGGCACCTGAGTACTGAGAAAGTATTTGTCTGATCATTGTCACCAGGGGGAATCAGATTCCATTTTCCACATACTTTTTTTTACCAAGAAATATCACAGCTTTTTTATATTGTTCTTCCACATTACAATTTTCATCATATTTTTTAAAAGCCCACATGTGGAACATTTATTTTTTGATGTTGTATGTTCATTTCCCTGCAAGTTCTGTGGGACTTCTTCCTCATTTTTTAAAAATTATGATGACATTTCAGTCCTAAAAGTGCTTCAAAGGGGTTACATGAGCAAATGGCCTTTTCTTATGGCATTCTACTTGCTGTCCTGTCTGCTCTGCAAGGCCTCTTTTAGAACTCAATTTGCCCTCATCGGTCTTACCAGTTCTTCAAAACTATTCAAATTGCATTTTGCTTGGATTTGATTAGTAGAAAGGTGAAAAGACTTTGGTTTCTGTGCTAAGTGGTCAGCAGTTTCTCTAATGTTGATTATCTCACCAACAGAACATAATGTGTTGATCAAAGGGCTTTTGGATTGACATCCTTCTAAGAGAAGCCAAAGTCTATGAATTTTAAATGTTCCTATACAGGAAGCTTAAGTGAGGGACCAAAACATCTTCTTTCAGTTTACTACAATCCTGTAGAGCCACATCCCAGAGTGGGGAACAGATCCACAAATTCTTGCAGTTGCACCTGTAGTTGTAGACCACAAACATTACTCCACATTTCCTACCCTGTCTAAGTCCTCTGGGAAAAATTCCATCCCAGCTTGAGGTGTAAGTTAGAAGAGAATGAAAGAACTGGGCAATGCCATCTTTGAAGGGGCGAAGTGAGTTTAGAGAAAGGAGTTTTAGCATTATTGAACAGCAGTAATTGAAGAGGAGCCATGCAGAAGTGTTGAATTTTATATTTTGGCAACCTCATCAGAGATTGCTGTTACATACTTGCAAATAATGGTATCTTAGAGGTTTACAGCGCTTTGCCAAAGGTTCCTCACTTCTTTCAATCTCCTTCCATCTTTTGTATTGTAGTTGTCTCATCCAGGAAAAATCATAGAATGACTTGGCCATAAATTTTGTAAATGTCCATATTCAATTGCTTTTTCATTGTGAGATCAAAAAGATCATGGAATGAGTTGTTAAATGAGCAGAGAAGGTAGGTGTGAATGGCTGCAGAGGTGCTATAACGGGACAATGAAAAGCAATAGTTACATCAGAAAAGTATAGTTGCATTGGAAACAAAATTGTGTCTGCAAAAGTGGACTGCTGTAACATTGTTGCCACTACATAAAAGTAATTGGGGTCTCATCCATCTGGGTACTGGGATAGGTAAACAGGGTATGGAGTGATGAGAAATACTTTAGCAGCACTCTACTTTCTCAAAGAAAAATAGCCAAAGACTTTGAAGTCACTGTATGAGAGATCACCTCACTCCTGAGTGTGGGCATGACAGCTGGGTGAGAGATAACCAGGTAACCTGAGAGTATAATCACTGTAAGACATTAGGTGGAGAGAATAACTTGATGGACATACCTGTTTGTGATGATTTTGGCCAAATTTAGGGGAAACGTCCGAGGGGAACGTCTCCTACAAAGGAGATGCCACCCCTCCCCCCTTATCAGGTTCGGGGAAAAAAAGAAAATTCTCCTCGGAGGAAGGTGAAAGAGAAGATGAAACTATTTATTTAACAAACAGACAGGTTAAGAGTAATAACAAAACCTCCCACTGAGGGGAGGGAACCTGAAAGATTTGAAAGTCCTTCTGTGGGTGCGGTTTCCCCTTCTCTCCCATGAAGCTGGAATCGGAGCTGGCCGGCACGGAGTGCGGGGGCCCCGAAGGCGGTGGAGCTCAGTGGGTCTCTGATGCTCCTGGGATTTTTGGCAACAGGATTCTGTAAGTCAGCAAGCTGGTCTTCTTCCAGGATTATAGCAGGATGGCACTCCTCAAACTGCTGGCATGCCTTCCCTTCTCAGTAGTAGTTCTCTCAGTAGTCCTCCTGGGCTCTTCTCCTCTCTCTTATGCGTTACCTCCCCGAGGGTCAGCTGCTCTCTGACCCTTAGTGGAAACACCTGGTTCAACACAGCTGTAACTCATCAAGGTCAAGTCTGCCTTGTGTCCAGTATAGTTCTTCTTTCAAGCATAAGTTATGTACAATTAAAAGCACAGAAAAACACAGGAAACCTGGCTAAGTGGGAGCTGAATAATGTGAGATATAGCACAAATCACCCGATGGCACTGTTGAATCCAGTCTTTGGGTGTTTTCTTTTCCTGCCAGCTCCCTTAAATTAAAATCTTGAAATAATTTAAAGAGAGGTGTTCTATGTGATTTCTTATTTTATATTGATTGTGAGATTATATTGGGATCCTCCTAAACAGAATACATTTTCCAACATTGTAATCTGGCTTTATTTTTCTCCTTAAGTCCATTACCAAAATTTAGTTGCAGGGGAAGTTTGGATCTACTTTATCCCCTGAAAACTGTGGTAACCAGTGTTTTGTAGATTCATGTTACTGGAGCAGGGCCAGCTGCCAGGGTTGCATTTCAGACTTCAGCCACTGTGTAAATTTTCATAAAAATAAACTCAGTTTCATATGTGGTCTCTTAATACACGTTCATATTAAATGCTTGAGGTGTAGAATTCTGCTTGAGATCAAATAGCCGGGATAGAGGTGTCGGTGTGTGAGGTAGGGGGCTCAGCTGCCTCCATTCTCAGCCACTATGGTTATTTAAAGGTCTGATTTACTGCTCAAATATAAGGTGTACAGTACCAAGTAGAGCATTTCACATTATTCCACCCTGTTTCCATCCACCACCCCGAAAGTGTAGGGGATTTTTTGGTCCCCATGTTATATCTACCAAGCCTATAGGGATGTCTTTCTTTATCTAAAGTTTCTCTCCTCTCCTTTACCAACAGGGATCTCTGTGTCAGTGTCTTAGTCTGGAGCTGCATCACCCCAGGTGTTGCAGAGCTTTATCAATCTTATAGGTATCCCCATTATGATCTTTGGTGGTAACAGAAGTGTTTCTTTCTCTCCTGTCTCTGTAAAAGACTTTTGAATCACAGCAATAGATTTTCTGTTAGAAATAATCACAACATTATACTTCTTGTCATGACATTCAGGATATGAATTTTTCTAGTGTGATTTATCCTCTGCAAGTTACCTGCCATTTTGCCCAAAATTTACCCCAAATTTTGTGAATTTTGATTGTGCCATATATTTTGTGCTGTGCTGCAGGCAGAAGAAAAACAAATCAATCCTGTTTTAGTATTTAAGTTGTGCTGGAATTTGGGGTAGGAAACCTGATCCTGGCAGTTAACCCTTTTTTCAGCCAAGAATTCTTTAGAGAGAGTTCATTAAGCCCAAAGCTTCAGATTATGAGGGCAATGACATTTTCTTCCCCATTGCCTCCAGAAACCCTGCTGACTCACCCACACAGTAACATTACATTAGAAGAAGATTAAATTCTGTCCAGACTCTACACAGGCAGTTCCACGGGCTATAGGTATTGCCTTCATGGAATTAATGTTACCTTCAAGGACTTCCTATCCATAAAAAGCAAAAATAAATAAATAAATAAAAAAAAACACTCAAAACCATCCTCCCTCCCAAAATGCAAAGAAACCTCAAACCAACCCACACATTGACAAAAGACCCCAAAAACTGTTTTTGATTTTTTTTTCTCCTCATTACAATGTTTAATTGATTAAAACACTGCTACATTAAGGAATGTATACCTCCTTAAAAACCGGAGTCTTTGTCTTATTATAGTTCTTCATCCAGCTAATTAATTTAGCTTTCTATCATAATCCTTTTTTAATCACTGTCTTTTGAATTTCTTCATTCACTCAGATCATTTTCTTTCCACTTCTGCCCTGATGCTTTAATTCCATGCCACAAAGCTCAGCAACTATTTGACTTGCTAAATCTTTACAAAAAAATTTCAACACAAAACTATTAACCTTGGACAAAGTGTTTTGGAGCTTTTCATTTGTATGTAGGAAAGATGTCCTTTGTGGGAGAAAGAGGGAGAAGGAACTTCCAAAAGAAATATAAATCAGTATCTTAAATTACTCAAATGTACAATATGGCATCAGTAGCTGTTACATATTTTTTTCTCTCCTTTTGAGATTCAAATACATATGCTCAGCAATTACTGTTACATTTGCATAATAGGACATTTTTTTCATTAGCATATCTTGGACTTCTGTTTGCATTTTTTAATTGTGGTGAATTTTATTATCTAATTTGTCCTTATTCTCCCTTCATGTTCTGTTATACCTGCTCATGTTTTCCTTTGCTCTCTTTTTTTGTTTTCCTGAGGGCTTGTTCTCTCCAAAGCTCTGTTTAGTACTTGGTTTTGTAGTTAACATCACACAGTAATGGCATACCAGGAAAGCAAGGCATATGACATATCAAAGTTTAATGAATAAATTGTGAAACCATGTGATAAAAGCCATGCTTTTACAGGGGATAGCCAGGAAATAGAGTGATGCACTGCAAGATCCTACAAAAACTGCAATGTATTTTATAACATTTACTCATCCTTTCATACTGTTTCAAGTTTGTGTGCTCTGAGGAAAATAACTTGTGATTACCTCAGCTTTGTACATTGTATGAAATTTAAATATCCTAACTGCTGCTGGAGCCATCACCAATGGGTTCAGATTCTTGGTGTTACCATGTCAGGTGAGGTGCTTTGATTGACCATCCTCTTTACCTGCTTTAGAGGAGTTAGAGGTAAGACAGTGCTTAAGTAGATATTTAAATGATAAAAGACCTCTTCAGTACAACCAATTGGATTTTCAGTTGTGTAAAATTCTTAAATAGTTTTCTGCCAGGGTATCCTAGTGCCCTTATTTATGAGACAATCCCCTGTTTTATAAGACAGATACCCTTGTGCCCTTATTTATAACATAGTCCCTTATTTGTAAGATAAGTAGAATTTGTTCAACTTTATTTATTTGTGAAATACTGAAAATACTTTGATATCGGGGTAAAGATATGTGTAATTGTGTTACCATTGTTTCAGTTGTTCAAACCTCCAGAATTGAACAGATTCTCGGTACTGTCTCACTTGTAACGTCTTGAGATCTCAAATGAAATGGTGGCCAAGTCGAGTTGATCTTCCTCTTCATGGCTTTGCTCTGTGAATTCATTGATTTCTGTAATTAAATGAGTTGGAAGTAAATCCCAGCCCTTTGCTGCATGTAACTCATCAGAGCTGATGGCTGAATCTTAATAAGCTGTTTAGTGTGATCTTGTGCCAGAGCAGCTAGGTGCTAACAGTTTCCCTAGTGCTGCAATTCTATGTAGCAATCTGTGGTTATAATTGACTCTGCCAGGACAAAAGAAAGAGGAGGTGGAATGGCATTAGATTAAAATGAAACAGTGCAGTGAAGAGTGGTTAGCTCAATGAATGCAAAATTCTCCCCTTTTTTGTATGTGAGCTGAACTCAATGGTTACAATTTTCTTCCTCCTTTCAAATAAATTGCAGGGTTTTGAATTCAGGTACCTGCCTGAAGAAAGAGATCTGAGGATGTTCCCTGTTTGGAAAAGAAAAAAAAACAAACAAACAACCCAATAAGAACTCTGAAATGCAAACATTAGGACACTTAATTATTAAGGATAGTGGAAATGCCTGTGTAGTTTTGTCCGTATCCTACAGTGTATTGATGCCAAGGTTGTGTAGTCAACACACTCTACAAGAATACTAAAATAATGACATTGTGGTACTTCTTGAATCAAAAGAAATAAATAACAAAACAAAAAACAAACCAATGAAAAAAAATCCAAATCAACCCAACCCAAAACAAACAAAGAAACAAACACACAAAATACCCAAGGCCTACTGCTTGTCTTAAAAAAGGATAAACCAGAACTTAGCAAATGAAAGAGCATCACCCCATGAAAAGGGGAAATTATGAAATAGACTATTAGGAATAAAGAAACCCAAGACCTGAGCCATATAAGGGAAAATACTCAAGATATGGAATAATTCACAAAACTAGGAAGAACTGTCTGTCCATTACATGCAGGTTCTCATTCTCATTTTACTTAATATGTGCTCTTGCACATAAATTTTGAAAATATTTTTGAGAGTTCAGATAAGGTTTCAGCTGTCCATGGAGAAAAACTGGCTTCTCCTTGGACACAAAAAGTCCATCGGTCTTGGACAGAACACATGTTCCACCGGCTTCTTTGTCACTGAGGACATGAAATCAAACACCCCAAACTGTGAGAAGGAAACCAAGCCAGAGTGCTTTGTGGGGTTTGTAACGAGATTCAGCATAGCGCCTCTCCCGACGCGCGCGGTGCTGGTGCTGCCTCTCCCAATTGTCTGTGTGTACATTAAAGATGATCAGCTTTCAGTATGTTTCTCCACAGGCTTGTATCAAGAAACATACGCTGCTCGTAGCTTCCAAATGGCAGCCCTTTCAAAGCAACCACCAGCAAGCTCGAGCTTGTGGAGTAGCTGCACCACACTGGCAGCAGGGGCAGAAACTCCTCCCTTGCCCTCAAGACACCGCCCCACTCCCTTCTTACCCTTCCCTTTGTACCTCCTCCTCCACTGCACCTCTTTCTGCTGCTGTTCTTTTCTTGTCCAACAACCCACTGAGATTTTATAGCACCTTCCAATACAAGAGCCGAAAAGGAGGCTGGAGAACTTTTCACAGGGGTATGGGGAGATAAAACAAGGGGGAACAGCCTTAAGGTGAAGAAGGGTAGATTTAAATTAGATATTAGGAAGAAATTATTCTCTGTGAGGGTGGTGAGGCCCTAGCAGGGGTTGCCCAGAGAAGCTGTGTCTGCCCCATCCCTGGATGTGTTCCAGACCAGGTTGGACAGGGCTTGGAGCAACCTGGGGCTCCAAGGTTCCAGACAAAGTTGGAGAGGGCTTGGAAGGTGTTCCTGCCCATGGCAGGGGGATGGAATGAGAACATCTCTAAGGTCCCTTCAAATCCAAACCCTTCTATAACTCTACAAATCCCTAATGCCTTGAAAAGGCTTTCCTTTTGATACAGTCTACCTATGTGTTTTAGGCTGGTTTTGTGGTTTGTTTTTTTGTTTTTTTTTTTTTTCCCCCCACAGATATAAAGATCACCTGTGCCCACAGCCTGATTGAAATAAAATAAAGCTGTGAGTCAGTCATCCATACACCACCCATTCTTGGGAGATTTTTACATGGGTCAGTCTCAATGTGTTAACACACAAATAAAAGTGCTCAAACACTGGAGGTAGATAAAGTAGTAAAATTGAGTACTAAAATTTAGTTTCAAATAAATTCCCTTACTAAGCCAGCACATGACATAGGTGAACAGAGAATCACAAAGAGGAAGTTTAAGAGGCTGTTTCCTCCTGTTTCACGTTACAGTTAGCAGCTGGAAGCCAATACAAGCACTAAAGGAAAAATTGCTGTGACGTATTGCACATGTAGAATGTTTTCTTCAAAGTGGCAAGCCAGAAAATCAGGGGGGATGCAAACAAAAAATCTAGTGTTGATGCAAGGGAGAAATTATGCAGATTGGAAACAAGTTCTAGTGCCTTGCAGGTTTTAAGTACTACAGAATTAGAGTCAAAAAATGGTTTGTTTTGGAAGGGATTGTAAGGTTCATCTCATTTCACCTCCCTGCATGGGCAGGGACACCTTCCACCAGACTAGGTTCTTCCAGGCCCCATCTAACCTGGCCTTGAACACTTCCAGGGATGGGACAGCCACAGCTTCTCTGGGAAACTGCTCTAGATAAAACTGAATAATGTTTTCTTTTGTGTTTTTCTTTTAAACAGAAATTGGTAAGTCCACAGGTGATGATAGATGCTAAAATTAATATCATTCTATTGTGAATATCCACACATTATGATAGGTCTAGAGAACTTAGGGAGAGACTAGAAAAGTCCTTCTATCTTTCTTCAAGGTATCATTTAGTGTTGTGTGCAAGGTGTGGGTGAGATGTAAAATTTTGCTGTTGAGCTATGCTGATGCCAAGTTATGGCAAAAATTTTGACAGCTACTGGGGCTAACATAGCTTGTCTGCACACAGGCAAATTCTTCTCCCTATATGAAGATATAAGTAGATTGTCACAGCAAGAGTAAGAAAACAAGGTACTAGTAAAGTGAAATTCATTAGAATTATAGAATAACAATAAATGAACATAACCCTCAGACTGGTGAAAAAAGGGATTTTTTTTTTTTTTAAGGAGGCTGCAGTAGAAAGCTTATTGAAGAGACTAAATTGATAAAATTGGCATTTTTATATGTTGGTATAGTTTGCCTGAGTGGGATGTTGCATTTGGACTGTAACAAGAACAGAAGGGATAAAGCTGGTGGATGGTTTGTGAGTGACACCTCAGAGAAACCCACTGCTTCAGTGAACTGATTGAACTTGCTACTTATCTTTTAGCAAAGATAGCTTTCAGGCCATGAAGTGGAGCGAGAAAACAAGAGGAAAATTTTCTTGAAGCACACATAAAATTATGTTACAATCTATTCAGTATAAGGGACAAAGGCTAAGGTTTCTCTTATGCTATAAAGTACTGCTGTAAAAAAAAGACTATTTTCTATTTCAGAGAAATCATCATTAAGTGTGGATTTTTTTTCCTAAGGACTTTAAATAGGGAAAATAAATGCTGAATAGTACTTCATACAATTTCTTTCTAGTAGGCCATTAATCCAAATCAGAGAGAAATTATGAATACAATACAAGAGGTCTTCAGTTGGATGGACAAATAAATTAGCATAAATTAAATAAGAATTTTCAGTGTTAGAGTTAGTCAGAATCAAAATTCAACTATCAAATATGTTGATTATTTTGCTAAAACTCTATCACACTCCTAAGTTCTGTGGTAAAGAATGAAATAAATAGAAATGAAAGGTAACAAATGTCGACAAGGAACAAAATGGAAAACAGTCATAGCTTCCAAGTTATATTGATTTTTGAACTACAGAAAATGGATGAGGTAATTTAAAACACCACAGGAAAAATTTCAGTGCATAGTCGTAAAGTAACTCAGAAAGATTTTAGTAATTTTGGGACATGCGACCATATGTAACCCTTAAAAAATATAGAAAATAAAATTTTTACTCCTCCCTGAAGTCTTTAGTGCCCGCATATATTCTGTAATTAAAAATGCACAAGATTTTATGCTCTCTCGTATAAGGATGATAAAACACATTAAACTCATCTACTGAGGTGAGAATATTATCATAGAATCATAGAATCATTTAGGTTGGAAAAAGGCTTAAAGATCATCGAGCCCAGCTGTTACCTCAGCACTGCCAAGCCCATCCTTAACCAATGCCTTTAAGTGTTGTATCTACAAATCTTATACCCCTCCAAGGATGGTGACTCCACCACTGCCCTGGGCAGAGTGTCCTTGAAAACCCTTTCTGGTGAAGAATTTTTTCCTAAGTTCTACCTGGGCTTCCGTAAGTAGCTTTTTTCCCCCAAATTCCAGCCAACACTCTCTGTTCAGACAGGCAAATCTCCTTCCCCATTGCTAACCTTTTGGAGCATGGGGACAGCCTGATCTTGTATCTCTACAGGAAGTTTTCCTTTCTGAGGTACATCCAGCCTTCCAGGACTTCATTTGCCACCAGGACTGCCTTCCAGGGGAAACTATGAACTGCCAGCCAAGCCCTGCCCTCCAGAAGTCCAAGGGGTGGTTCTGCTGACCTCTCTCCTTACCTGAGAATGGGAAATTCACTTTGTGGTCACGGAGCCCAAGACAGCCCTGAGCCACCACGTGTCCCATCAACCCATCTCTCTTCACCATCAGCAGCTCCAGTGAGGCTCCACTTCTGGTTGTCTCACTCACCAGCTGAGTCAGAAAGGTCTGCTCCACACACCCCAGGAAGTTCCCAGGCTCCTTGCTCTCTGCTGTGCTCTATTTTTGTTAAGTTGAAGTACCCCATGAATGATCTTGAGATTTCTTCCAGCTGCCTCAAGAATATTCCTCCTGCCTCTTCATCCTGGTTGGGAGGACTGCATCATCTATGATATTTAATTTAAAAGAAAAAAGAGGTCAAAAAACTTATCTTTAAGAATTCTGAAAGGTCTGGAGAAGCTCCTTGGCCTATTGATCCAATGTTTAACTTAAAACTTTTGCGGTATCTGGGATATTGCATGTGTTAAAACACTAGACACAATGATTTTATGGAAGAAATTGTGAGGACTGATCTGCTAAGAAGGCATTCAAATGTCTCCCTGGGCAGTGTGGAAACCCATCACCGTCAACCTCTTATGCCTACAAATAGTAAATATGGAACCAATTTTGCAACATCACCTTACTCTTATTTCTTCTTTGCTAGAGTTTTATCTTTACCTGGGACCTTAGTCTGCTAAAGTTCAGGTTGTGACAGAGAAGGAAACAGAAAGGGAGACATGTAAAATAGTAGCCAAAAAGTAAAATGCAAGAGTTAAGAAAATCATAGATTTATAAGACAAGGATAAGATTTCCTTTTTGCTTCACAAGACTTTACCTCTGAACTTACACCTTTACAACATCTCAAGACGGTCATGGAAATGTAATTGTTACCTGGAAAGTGGGCTAAGGAGGCAAGATAACAGAAAAACAAATTTTATTAAACTGTGTGAGAAACCCACTTATCTGACCTGGAAAATTAAATATGATTTATGGTATAATGCATCAGCAAAATCAATAGCAGAATATGTTAACATAAAATAAAAATTGTAGCAAGTGAATGTAGATTTTTTGAATAACAGTATTGACTGAAGATTCTAATCAGCCAAATGCATGAAGGTTAATCCAGAGCATGCTTAGGAATAAATGAATTCAATTTGAATGTATCACTAAAATTATTTTTTGATCTAATGGAGTGATAATTGAATTCTTTTTCTAATCTGAAGCAGGGGAGATAGTAGCACCACAACATAATTACTTGTCTGGTTAAATACATCGTCTTTTTGTGGAAATAATTTGCTTTCAGATTCATGCTGAGAAGCTACCAGCTCCTCTTTATCATAATATAATTTAACAAAATGTAGCATTCCTTCTTCATCAAATTAAACCAATTTGTAAAATTGAAGAGTCTTTGGGTCTCAGCTTTTCAATCATCCTCCATTGTTACATTCAGATGAAAAAACAGGGCATTAAAAATAAAACCTTCAAATAAGGACTGACTATCTTTTCTTATAAGTAAGATTTCAAGGAGAAGAAAATGAGGAGAAGATGTCCTTTAAGATGGAAATGACTCAAAGCATTTTATGTGAAGTACGCCGATCCTTGGATTGCTAAAGCCCGGTTGCAGACTCTTCAGGAATGCCTGAAGCCAGAGCATCTTACTCCAGCAGAGTAATAGTAACATACAATCATCAAGGTTGGAAAAATACCTCTAAGATCCTTGAGTCCATCTGTTAATTCAGCACCACTGTGTTGACCACCAAACCATACCCCGACGGGCCACACATGTGCCTTTTGAACACTCCCAGGGATAGTGACTCCACCAGTACCCCAGGCAGCCTGTGCTAGGGTTTGAAAACCACTTTAGTGAATAAGCTTTTACTAATTTCCAATCTAAACCTTCCCTGGTGCAACTTGAGGCCATTTACTCTCATCCTGCAAAGCCTTGGGCTGGGTAAGTGTATCAGAGATGTGGACCACAACCCCTCCAATGCATCCTCATGCAATAGAGCAGGGTAAACTTGATCCTGGGACTTGTTTTGGTTTTGCTATTGCTTGCAGCCAGTCCTGATGTGAAGAAGGATATGGACTTAACAGCTCACTAGTACATGTTGTCTCACATCTCTTACTGCTGGAAAACAGTAGTGTTACTTGCTTATTTTGAAATCTTCCTGTTGTATCTCAGTCTCAGGATTATCATCCATGTAATGACATCTAGAAGTTGAGAACATCTGATGCTAAACTCATTTTAATCCTCTGGCAGTGATTGTTGTCTCACAGGCTCTGATTTTGGAGCTGATCCTTGTTTAACATTCCTTATAAAATATCAATAAATTAGATGCAGGTGGTCCACTTCAGAGAATTACAGAATCACAGAATAGTTTGCATTGGAAGGAACCTTAGAGACCATCTCACTTCAGCCTCTTGTCATTGTTTCCACTTCCACAGGTTCCTCCAAGATCCATCCAATCTTGAACCCTTCCAGAGACTGGGGAGCCACAAGCTTCTCCAGACAACCTGTTCCCNTGTTATGTTTGGATGAGCTGCACACAGACTTTTAAAAATTCTGTTCCCTAGTTGTCACAAAGAACCTGGGGAGCTCAGTACTCATGTTTTTGGGGCATGACACATTTTTGGTCCTTTTCTCTGCATTCAAGACATTATCTACAAATAACATATGTTGGGGAAAGCACCCTACTTTTCTCTCTTTTTAAAGTTCTAATACCTCTACCTGGATCCGTTGTTTCTAGGGATGAAGTGATCCACAGCAACGGTGTGGAAGGTATCCCCAAGGTCTCACTGCTACATCCTGACAATGGTTTTTTTGATTTTTTTTTTTT
>WEIT01011785.1:0-17325 GCA_013389985.1 Dryoscopus gambensis
TCACAGAATACTTGAGGATGGAAGGGACCTCTGGTCTGATCCCCCTGCTCAAGCAGGACCACTCAGACACAGTTGCCCCAAGGTGAGTCTATGCTGAGCTTCTCAGTTACCTGTTTTTGCGGGGGCACCTCTGAGAGTGAACCCAGCAGCTCTAGCAAGGTGCTGAGAAAGGACAGCTGGGTGTCAGATCCCATGCCCAGCTCCTTGCTAGGGCAGGCTGGTGTCCAACATAATCCTACAAAAACCTCTTCTTGGCCACCCTTTGTCCTCCAGGGGCTGTGGCTCCTCCTGATGCTGAGGCTCCAAGCACAGGTGTCTCCAGGAAGGACACTTTGTGTGTTTGGTGTCAAAGCTCCTGCTGTGATCATCTGGGCTGGAGGCCTGGGCAGTCCACTGTGCAGGAGCTGGGAGCCCTGGCTCTGCTTCAAGGAGAGCCAAACAGCTCCTTAAATGCTTGTTAACCCCAACCCAGGGTGAGCACCGGACATTCCTTCATTTTGGGACTAGCCCTAAGCTTGATCCCTTATTAAGCATGCAAGAAGCTGCTGCTGCTGTTGCTGCTGAGTGACACTCAAGTGGCTACTGTAAACAAGGGACAGTTAAAATTGTGTTCTCTACGTGGTACTTCAAGAAAAAAAGCTCTCAATGAGTAACAGGGCAAGCATATTCTGATCTTGGCTTCCTGGGAAAAGCAAGCTTGTGTCTTACGGGGTTTGAATGCAGATTATGACCTCCTATATTTGTAATCTCTTGGCAAATCTTAATCAAGCTGGATTTGAGGAAGAACATACAAAGTGACAGGAGTTCCTGCAAGTTTCATGATAAGGGCTGCTGAGGAGAGGAAAGAAATCACCTAGGAATTATCCCTCAAAGATGGTTAGCCATGACAAAATCCCACAGGACAGAGCCTATATAAGCCCTAGCTGCGGGGAAAGCTACAGCCAGACTTGGCATCCTACTGGGCACCACAATCAATTGATCATGGGGCACAAATGTGGCTTTTTTAGTTCCAGCCCTTGAGGACCACCTAAGCCAGCCTGCTGGCTCCGCTTTACTCCCCGGTCTTTCTGTGCCACACTGGCAGCTCTGGGGCCCTCCTGGCCTCAGCGCAGCTGCCAGACCGGTGAGATGGCAAAATAACCAGCCCAAGGCAGTGGTGGAACCACCTCTCTTCAGCAGAATCTCAGAAAGTTGTGGCCTGTCAGAAACGTATGTGCCCACAGCGCTGACTACTGCCGCGTTTCTCAAATACAAGAGGATTTTCTTTCCCCCCGGTACTGAGGAGTTTTATGCTGAGTTGACTGAATAAGACTTTCCAGCAGAATAATTTCCCTGAAAGATTAGGAAAGTCAAATATTTCTTAGGATCTCTATCATGTCTGAAATCTCTTTATCCTCCATATGAATTACTTTTTTCCTTTTAAACTGTTGCATGCACCAAAGCTGAACCCAATGCTTTCACTCCCAGCTGTTGCTGTTTAGCTGCTCCTCTCTCTACTTTAAAACGTTTTATTTACTTTTTTTTGAGGTGAGAGCCTGAGAGAGGTCAGCTGGAGCATAAGTGCTCTGCTTTTCCCTTTCATTAGCACAAGTGATGGCTACACATGGATTTCAAATTTGTTTCAGCTCTTACTGGGAGCTCTTTGCAACCTGAAGCAGGGATTGATTGTCTGTGAAGAGGCTCTGCAGTAACAAAGGCAGAAGTCAGGCAGGGAAGGTCTGACGTGAGCTGTCAGAGGTGGTGTCACTGCCAGCTGACCCATCATAAGACTGCCGGGAACAGCCAAAGGGTGCCGTGTTCGGGAGGTTCTAGTGCCCTGCTCCCTGCTAGTTTGTGCTTGGAAACAGATTGACTAACATAATAGAGTGATTTTGTAATCTGTCATAATACCATAAGCTACAGATCCACAGACTTTGACCCCTTGCAGGTATAATGAGCTCCTTTATTCAGCTGCACATGCTCTCTCGATGGGGGATAGAGAGGGGGGCTTTTTTCTAATTATATATCCAAAGCATATGTTTTGCCCAGAAACAAAGCATTATATTCATTAGTGAAATCTTATAAGCTAGGCTCTTTTTATTAGCCAGTTAACTAATTGACAGTTAAGAACATGTATTAATATCATGGTGTAACCATGCAGTCACTTAATCTGACAGCTTTATTAAAATCATAGCATTGCTCCTCTAAGTTGCTACAGAGAAGGGCTATAGCATTTGCATTAGAAACACTGGTGTTTCGAGCTATAAAGCTCAGCTATGAAAAAAAAAATCAACATAACAACACACAAAGTGTCAGCCTAGTGTTGGTCTCTATTAATCCTTTGTCAGAATTGGAGAAGAGCACTAAGGGTCCTAGTACTGATCTTTAAAAATCTGCTCAATCAATTTGAAGTAGGTTTTAGGAGCCCACAAAAACATTTGTTAGTATATTATCCCTTTTTCTTACTGCATCAGAAAATTATACCAAAATGCAGAGGATTGCACATCCAAAGGAAAAATGCAAAACTCTGGGTGCAGTTTGGGCAGGGGGTGTGTGTCACACCGGAGGCAGGGGGAACCCAAGTACAACTGTGGATGTGGCACTGAACACAGCCCTTCCATTTGCTATGGTAGTTTAAAAAGGTGAAAGACCTGTAAATGGAAAAGCTTAGAAAATAAATACTGGTAATGGAATCAATGTCATCATGGTATGATGACATTGTACAAATCAATCTTACATTCTCACCTCACCAAAGTAATAACTCCCTATAGTAGCCCATGTTTGAAAAGGTTGAGGTAGCAGATTTTTGCCATGAAGTGCAGTGCTTTCATGAGGGATGAGAATAAAAGCTCTACAGAATCACATTATGCCTTTCATTATGATTGCACAGCCTCTGCATTTGGTTTACAGATCTTTATTACCTGGTGCCTGACGTATAAGATGGAGAATACAAAACAGCTCTGGGTCTATCAGACTGATAGCTACAGAGGGGAAGAAAAAAGGAAAAAAAATGGAAATCAGTGAAGGAAAAATAAATATGAAAACACATAATGGTATTTTTACAGATCTTTATTTCATACAGATTGACAGACATCATAGTGGAAAACCCAAAAAGCTTTAAAATGCCTCCCCACTGAGCAGCAAGGCTGCCCACTGTGAGCATGTCCTCCCTGTTGCAGCTGTGAGAGTTGTGGTTGGCTGGGCTGAAGCTACTGCGTACTTACTGGCCTGCCGTGAATCATTCTGTGGTCAGGACCCCCTGGAGTGGTGGCCTGGCTTTATTCATAGCAAAGATGTGCATGTCCCCATCCCTGCCAGGATGGGGTAAATCCCTCTGATTCAAACATCTCCCTGAATTCCCTGCCCTGTGTGCCTGAAATGCCCATGACCATTATTTTAGCTCAGCAAGCGGAGGACCAGAGTCCAGCACCAAAGGCCATCCTTCTCCTCACACCCCGGGTACGTGGTTCAGGCAGGCGCTCAGCATGCCCAGAGCCACTGCAGGCTGCTGATGGTCTATTCTGTCCTGAACTGTCCCGGCTCCTCACCAGGAAATCCCACTGCTTCAGGTGCCCCATACTGGGACAGCACCAGGACAGTTTCAGAGCACTCCCTGGCTCCACAGCTGACAAAAGAGGCTTCATCCCCTTCTTCAGTTATGGCAGACTTCCCATCTTTTACCATGGGCAGCATTGAAGTGAGTGTCACAGAACTGTGTGGCCAGACTGATCGCACAGCGAATTCCTTTTCTATGAAAGATCTTATCTGGAATGGTTGGGTCCAAGCGGAAATTACCTTGGCCGAGGAAGACGGATTTGGGCTGGAAATTTCTGATACAGAAGCAGAAAAGTCAAAGTGTCTTCAAGCAGATGTTGATTACACTGCAGCCAAGAAGCCTGTTCATAGAAAAAAAAGTGGTTTTTTGAAGCAAAGAAACCTCTCAGCGAGAAGTGGGCTGAAGTCAGTGGGTATACATGAATACGAGCGCACGCTGGTGCTTTCACTGGGGAGAGGCTAATAGGAGAGAGCACATGAGCCTTGCCACCTGCTGCAGTCCATTGCCCCCTTTCTCTGCTGTATCTATCTGGTACTGCTGTGCTAGGGATGTTCAGGGGTATGTCCTAGCCTAGCCCTTTTAGTATCCACCATGGATCTATTGTCCATCTAATTCCTTAATCAACTTGCTGATGCCATTTGACTCCCCCAGCCTTATGTAGCTGCCAGCAACAGAAGTTCACTGCCATCAGCCTACAGAATGACTGTTTTAAACCAGTCTCCTACTAGTTTCCTCCAGCTTCCCCCATGCTGATGTTTGCTGATGCAGTATTTGTGAGTCGCTCTTCCACTTGGCTGTTGTTGCCAAAGCTTTGTAAACTTCCAACAGGTCCTTTGTCAGCCACGTCCTCTGCAGAATCCCAGCCTGCCTCCTTGCTCCACATAAGATGATCTTCCGATGATCTCCTTGATCATTTCAGTTGCCCTTTCCCATCACTCCTCTAGTTCTATACCAAGGGTATGGGTCAACAGATGTCTGCTCCCACCACGAATGGTAAGTGTAGATAAGTTCAGCCAGTAGGTACAATTTTCAAAGTCCCTTTTATTTTTGCCACGGCGTCTGTTAGGGATTAAGTGCTTTTTAATCTTAATGAAAAACAATTTTTATCCTTTGCCTTCTGGCATGTTCATCTAAACCCAGACACTGTTGCCCCTTAAAAATAAGCAATGAAAAAAGTAAATCAGAGAACTGTAGTTAATTATAAATCATTAATGAAAACTGATAAACTCTCTGGAAGTCAGCACAAGCCTCTGTGCATAATATTGGTGACCAGTGACAGGACCTGAGGCAATGGCCTGAAGCTGTGCCAAGGGAGGTTTAGGCTGGATATTAGAAAAATGTTCTTCACCCACAGGATGGTTCGGCACTAGAACAGGCTCTCCAGGGCAGTGGTCACAGCATCAAACTTGGCAGAGTTCAAAAAGCGTTTGGACAATGCTCTCAAGGCACATGGTGGGATTCTTGGGGCTGTCCTGTGCAGGGCCACAAGCTGGAGTCTGTGATCCTTGTGAGTCCCTTCCAACTCAGGATATTCTGTGGTTCTAATTTATGATTCATTGCATTCATGATTTTACAACTGTTTCTTGGACAAATCTTGCACAGGTAGCAGCCAGGCAATGGTGTCAATGTGAATTTTGCCTGATCACTGGCAGCATGATTGAGATCATAACAAATAAAATGTCAAGGAAAGCCTCTCTTATACATTCAAATGACATCAGTTTAAAAAGTCCAGCCATGGCGAACAGATGGCTGCTGTATATTGGAGCAGACTTGTGGGGAAGACCATAATATCATACTTTCTGAGCAATTTCTGAACAGCAGAGGAGTAAGCAATACCTCTAATGCGAAATCAGAGGTAAAATGAATTAGGTGGTGATAACCCTTGAAAAAGAAAAGGTATTTTGTGAGTTTCTGTGCAAAGAACATTTGAGCTCTAAGCTTCATAATCAGCTTGGAAAATAGTTTAACCCACAGGAATCTTTGTGACTTGCTTCTGTCTTCCCCAGTTTGCAAGGTCAACTATCAAAACAGATATAGTTGGAGAGCTTTGAGTGACAAGCAGTTAGCATAATTTACAAATTATTTTATGTTTCTAAAGGCAGTGCTATTGCATCATTTCTAAGTCATCTTTAACAATACGGCATAAAACAGTTAATTTAAACAAAAAAGGGAAACTCAGAGGGGAAAAAGGGAGGCGCAGACTTTTCAGATAATCTACTTACTGCATCTTTGTTGTGCCTATCCTCATAATACCCCTGAGTCCCAGTTGCTGGATTTAGCCGTAACACTTACCAACTTTCAGAGAAGCAGCAGCCACGCTCCAGCTTTCATTGCTAATATTCCCGGCATTAGTGCGCTGTGAAGCCCCGGGGCAAAGCCTGTACCTCCTCAAGGCTGCCCGTCGCTGCTCCCTGTGTGCAGCTGGGTGAAAGGCAGAGAAAAGGGGAAGAAAGAGAGAGGAAGGAAGGAAGGAAGGAAGGAAGGAAGGAAGGAAGGAAGGAAGGAAGGAATAGAGAAATAAGAAAGGGAGAAAGGGCATTGGCCCTAGGTCAGAGGAAACCTTCAGCTTCTAAAGCACTTCTTGGCTTCAGTATGGCATAGTCCCAGTTATTCCCTAGCACGCAGCAGGAAAGAACAAAGTAGGCCAGAATGCCAACCAAATTGATTCCTGATGTAACTCAACCACTGGATTTCTGCTAAGGGTAAAACTCCAGGAAATCACAGCCCAAACATTACAGATGAACATATAAGGTTCTTAAGTTCTTATCTCACCATTTTGCTGGCTCTTCTGGCACTGCACTTTCTTTATTCAGGGGCATTGTGGGGTTTTAAGCTGCCACTAACCTCTACACTCCTGAGATACAAGCTGCCAGCAATCTGCTCTAGGACCTTTTTCCTGAATTTGTCACCTCTCAGCAGGAATACCCCACAATTTACTGTCATCGGAAACAACCCACTGCATGAAGTTCTGCAGTATTCAGCACACTGTCCAGGAAAGCTCCATTTTCTCATTGTCATGGTTTTGCCTGGAATGTGGTTAATTTTCTTCACAGTACCTGGTATGAGGGGTCTATGATTCAGGTTTGTGCTGGAAACAGAGTTGATAATTCAGGGATGTTTTAGCTTCTGCCGAGCAGCACTTACACAGAGTCAAGGCCTCTTCTGCCTCTCACCCCACCCTGCCAGAGAGGGGCCTGCAAAAGGAGTTGGGGAAGACACAGCCCAGACAACTGGCCTCAACTCACCAAAGGGATCTCCCATGCCATATGGCGTCATGGTCAGCATATAAAGCTGGGGAAGAAGGAGAAAGGGGGGGACATTTGGAGTGATATTGTTTATCTTCCTAAGTCACTGTTAAGTGTGATGCAGTCCTGCTCTCCTGGGGATGGCTAAACACCTGCCTGCCCATGGGAAACTGCGAATGAATCCCTTGTTTTGTTTTGCTTGCATGTGTGGCTTTTGCTTTACCTGTTAAACTGTCTTTATCACACGGGTTTTCTCCCTTCTACTCTCTTGATTCTCTTTCCCATCCCACCAGGGGAGAGTGAGTGAGCAGCTGCATGGGGCAGAGTTGCCAGCTGAAACCAGCCCTTGTTCCATCACTGATGTGCTTGTCCTGGGTAATTTTTACTGTAATGGGGTTAATATGCACAGAGCAACCCTAGCAGTGATGGCACACAGTATAATACAGCAACTGCTCACCGCCTGCTGACCGATGCCCAGCCAGACCATGAGCAGTGCCCCCCTGCCAGCTTTCCCCCAGTTTATACAGGGAACCTCACTGAGCAATACATGAAGCCAGTTGCATATCCTTCCCTTCTGCAAACCAGCTGTGTTCACCTTGTCCTTTAGCAGCTGGCTGGGGTTAAACCATGGCATCCATCCTACAGACTTCCACATCACTGCCCTTCAGTTCTCCTCCTTCACTTTGCCCATTCCATTCCTACTGGTCTGGCACAATCCTTGTGCCTAGCCAGGAGTGGATCTATGGGGGCATTTGTGGAAATTGCATGAAAATGTCAGGAAGCGTGCCAAGGAAAATATGACACAGATATTTTATCACCCCTGTTGGGAAGCAAATTGGACTCTGGAGTATGCAAGAATGGGGCAATGCCAAGAGGGAGCTACACTCCTGTGGGCAGTCCAAGAAGAGGTTAAAAGATTTTAGGACTATTCTTCCTTGTATGGTCGTGTTAGATCTCCTTGATGGCTCTGGACAGCACTAGTTTTATTCTCATCAAAAACAACAGGCAAATCTAAAGAAGGCAGGTCCCCTGGGGTCCCAGGGAAGATCACTGGGCCATCAGTTTTAATCTGTCAGAAATAAATAAAATAGCCGCAATAAAGAGTGCCAGTGAGAAGGTCAGTGGCACTTGCAAGGAAGTGGGTGCAGGCACTCACTTGCTTTCATGGAACAAGCTGTGGGCAGCTTCCCTCCCATAGTGTGCCCCTTCATCAAAGTCTATTTTTGGTTCATGGCTCTTTAGGTTGGTCACACTAAACTTTTGACTGGAAGTAACTGGAAGAATGGACCATCTTCTGTCACAGGACAGACACAGAAAAGGAACATTTCTAAAATAGCTGGGCCAAACACAAAGACTCCTGTGTGACACTGCTTGCAGGGTGGACCAGGAGCAGAACCAAAGCAGGGTTCTACAAGACCACCCCACACAGCTGGGCAGCCTGAGGTTTATCCCAGCCACACAGAGTGCAGATCCTGCTGCCCTTCTGGTGTCTGTAGCTTTTCCATGGTGACAGGTTCTTCTGAAGCCCTCACAAAGAGCTGCTTTGTTAGCAATGCCCGTTTCAGTGAAATATGCCATGTAAACTTATTATCTTCTGTCTTTCTCACACATTAAAAGCCTTCTTCTTTTGTTGCTTTGACGGCCCAGATATGCTAGACTTACGTAACGCCACATTGCATTTTATTGGGAACTAGTATACCTACAAAATTGGCAAATGATTGGAAATTCATCACCTTCTTATCAGACTTGTTTGGCAGCAGCATGAGCTGGAGAATGTCCCAGCATTGTGTTGGACTGCCACTGCTGTAGAAGAGGTTAGTAGAAATTTAGCACTAGCAGCTTAAACATTAATAGCTAGAGTGCACAAAGCCTATAGACTGTGGCACATGAATTATAACAACCATATTACAAATGCCAAATAGCTATTTACAAAGCTGCCCAAAATTTCCGTAAGAGGATGTGAAATAGTAGATAGAAGCACTGTTTACTGGATAAGATGACCATTTAGTATTGAAACAGCAAGAAAATCAAACTGATGCAAAACCAGCAGATCCCAAACCCCAATATTATGGAACTGTTGTGTGAGGGGTGGGGAGTTTAGATTGCAAGGAAATAATTGCCCAGGGATCTGTCTGCTTGGGGTCCCTCTTTGGAGGCACCCAGTTCAAGCTGTAGTGCTATTAATAAAAAAGGACTATGTAGAAGAATCTCTTTTCAGTTCATTGATTTGGTGAAAGCCTAGAGTTGAACCCTGCTGTTGTGGCTGCTGTGTGTAATTTCCACAGCAGTTTGGAGACCCAGATGGGGCTCTGGGCATCCAACACTAGATGTTCGGTGCTCTAGTCTCCAAATGTCCAGCTGCTGGCATCACCTGAGAACTTTGGGGACAGGAGGCACTGATTGGCAAGTGCTAAAATTCCACTACTAAATTCTGGATATTCTGGATTCAAGTGGGTTCAAGTTCCAGCTCAGAAGCATGGTAGGAGAGGTGTGCATGGCTTGATCAGAGCAAGGCACACGAACTTGGCTTAAAGGTATGGGGAATGTACCCAGCATAGAGAAGGGGATGCCCTGAACTGAGGTATAATTTAGTGGAAGCTATTACAGTTTGTGGAGAATCTGGAGTGAACTGGACCAAAGTACAGGAATGTAGGCAGTCGCTAGAGGAACACCTTAGTGATATTGGGGATGACCATGATGGGATTTATCAAAACACAGAGGAATGACCACACAGAACTTTAACAATGGGCTAGTGGCAAGAGTATTTGTTGATCAAGTCACCCCAGGTATACAGAAATATTTTAAAAAACATTTGGCTGGGTGGCAAGGGAGGACATTACAAAGAGCATAAATTTTCTGGTTGTGTTTATGTGTTACATGTTTATGTTTGATGGATGGGAAGAAATACATAGAGCTGAACTTGCAAAGGAAAATAAGCAGGAAAAGCAACAAGAGGTTAGTCTTTTAGAGGCAAAACTGGCAAAGTGTTTACAACTAAGAGGGTGAAGGAAGGGATTCCCCCCCTTGGTGAGGGCGCAGAGGTAGGCCAGATAGCAGATTTGAAAAAGAAATGAGGAGATTTGTAATTAAATGTGAGGAAAAGTGTCATTACTGCGGGAAACTTGGTCACTGGCGAAGAAAATGCCCACTGCATCCAAGGGGGCATCATGGGGAACTAGATACGGGAGATGCAAGACAGGAACCATGAAGTAATCTGAAATGACTGAAGGCAAGGACTCTGAATACTGTGGAAATTGGAGTTCATGGGATGTCGAAATTACTTTAAGAAACAGGAAATAAGGAGTTGTGGAGAAGATTTGTATTAGCAGAAATGTCCCTGTCTTTTTTATTAGGAAGAGATCTCCTCCGAATCCTGGATGTACAATTACGTCTATCATTCAGAGTATCGATTTGACAATCACGGGGGTGTGTGTAATATCTGAAGCTCAGGAGCCCGACCTGGAGGTACCTAAAGCCCTGGAAGTGGTGCCCAGGGAAATCCAGTCAATCGGGAACTGACGTGCGACTGCCGAAATACGCCTGAAAACAAAGGCAGGCGCGCCCTCTGCTGTGAGCAGCATCCCATCCCCGGGAAGCAGGGAAAAGTAAGCAAAAACAAGTAGATCGGCACCTTGTGCAAGAACCTTGGAAGTGACCGAATTCCCATATAAAACCCCAGTGTTACCAGTTAGAAGAAACCAGATTGGATAAAGATGGGGATCCCGAGTTTCAATTTATTCCAGATTTGAGAGCAACTAACCGGCATGTCTCCCACCCCTCAGTGCCAGATTCCTCTCCTGCACTCTTGCAAATCATGCACTGGGCTACGGGTTTTACTGTGACTGATTTGACTGCAGTGTCCTTCAGTATTTCCACAGGTTAAGAAAACAAGCCCTTGTTTGCATTCACTTGGAAGAGACTTCAGTTGATGTGATCTTGTCTTTCATATGGGTTTAATGGGTCTCCCACCATATTTTCTCAGATATTAAAAGAAGATTTAAAGGACATTGAGTTACCTGGTGGATCTGTTTCAGTGCAATATGTAAAAGATTTATTTACTAATAGCTAGCAGAAATTGTAATGACTGTTTAAAAGATATTAAACATTTATATAGTGCATTAGCAACCAAGGGCACATCTCCGTCCGAGCTCCAGCTGTGTCAAATGGGAGTAAAATATCTGGGATTTCTTTTAAAGGAAGGACAGCAAGTAATAGATACAGAAAGAGTAAAGGTTATAATTGAAATTCTTTGGCCAGTTAAAAAAAACCCACAACCAGCTATAAGGATTCTTAGGTTCAGCTGGGTTTTGCCAACTGTGGATACCAGGATTAGGGGAACTAACGTAATCTCCAACAGAAACAACAAAAAATGAAGCAATAGAACCCATTACATGGGGGCCAGAATGGGAAAAGCCTTCAGAGCTATAAAAGGGGCCTTGGTTTTGGCTCCAGCTTAAGGACTTCCAGGCTACACAAAGCCTTTTGATCTGTATATACATATGAGAAAAAGAGTGGCTAGTGGAGTGTTAATGCAGAAATTAGGACCTCATCAAAGACCTGTGGCATATTATTCTGTCCAACTGGATCTGGTGGCACCTGGAGTTCCAACATACATTAGATCCATGTCAGTGGCAGCTACAATAGGGGAAAAACTCAGTCTTTAGTATTAGGGCACCCAATTACAATCTATGTGTCACATGAATCGGAATTAGCACAAGCACACTAAGACAAAAGCTGTGTTTCGCCAATGTGCACATAAATACAAACTAACTCTGTTAAATGTAGGTGTGTGACTCCACCTGGCAACGCTATTAACAATACCAGGAGAAGGGGAAGAGCCCCACTGATGTGACATGGTAATCCAGACTATTAGTAAGGCACAAGCAGATCCCAGACAGACAAAACCCAGGTCTTGTTTTATTCACAGATGGATCATCCTACTGCTTACACAGGCAGCAAAAGCCTGGCTACACAATTGTGGAACAGTGGCAGGGTGCAGATGCCAGAGCCCTTCCAGCAACAGTTAGTGCTTAAGGGGCAGAGTTAACTGCCTTAGTCTGAGCAGCAATGCCTGGGAAGCAGAAAGTGAGTAAATATTTATAGAGATTCAAAGCGTGCTTTTGGCATATGCCATGCAATAATATTGTGGAAAGAATGGGGGTGTCCCACCTCCTCAGGAAAAGGTGTGGCCAATGGAACAGAAATCTGGGACTTGTTGGACACAATTCAACTTCCCAAAGAAATTGCTGTGGTTTGCTGTCCATTCTGTATAGGGGACACTACCGTAATCAGCCAAGGGAATGTCTTAACTGATGCAGCAGCGAAGGCCGCAGCTCGTCAGCCTGCAGTGAACAATATGGCAGTTACTTCAGATAAGAGCTCACGGCCTGATGTTGACCATCCAAAAGGATTATAACCAATCAGGTGCGATGAGGGAAAAAAAGGAACAGTGGGAACAGTTGGAAGCAGTGCAAAACTGAAGATGGAATATGAACAATAGGGGGAAAACCTGTCTTACGGAAGAAATAACTGATAACTGAATGGTTCCATGATGAAGCTCATGCGAAAATGGAAGCAGTGGCTAACCAAGTACAACAAGTACGGGCAGATCTGGGTGTCTATGCAGCTGCTAAAAGAATTATTCATACCCGTCCCACCTGCCATAAATCCTTACTTATAAAACTGAATTGTGAAATCGACCATGAGCATTTTTCCCATTCCAAAGATTGCAAGTAGATTATATGGATATGCCTGCAGTGTGCGGATATAAACTCTAGCTAGTGATAGCAGATTAATTTTGTTAGCTTCACAAGGAGAGGCATGCACAATTATTAATACCAGTTGTTTCATGTACATTGACGAGAGTGGAAGGACTTCAGCCAATGTCCAAAGTTGTGGGAACAAGTAAAATTAATGCATAAAATATAACAGGACAATATTTCAGCAAGATTACGAGAAGTATGGTCAATTCTTCACCAATAGTTCACCAAGAAATATTGGCTCACCTCCTGGGTACCAGATCAGGAGCTTGGGCAAAATGAGTTCTTTGTAGGTTATTCATTTTTATAATGATCTTTGAAATATTGTTTGTTTGTATTCAATTTGCTGTACTCAATACCTTAGGGTATTCTGCTCCCATGTAACAGGAATGTTAATAAAAACAAAGTGAGGACTGTTGTAGAAAATGTTCGTTTCAACTTATCACTAGCAGCTTAAACATTAATAGCCAGATTACGCAAAGCCTGTAGATTGTGGTATATGAGCTGTGACATCCATATTACAGCATGCCAAGTAGCTAACTATAGAACCAGAAGATAACCTACGAGGATGTGAAACAAGATACAGAACCACTGTATATTGTCTAAGGAGATGACCACTTAGAACTGCTTAGTAAAAAAACAGCAAGAAAATCAATAAAAAGCAAGAAGAACCCAGACTCCAATATTACCGCTGGTCCTAGCTGTCACATGAGGGGTTAACTTAGATTGTAAGGGAATAATTGCCAAGGTATTTCTTTGTTTGGGGTCCATCTTCGGAGATGCCTAGTTTGAGCTGGAGCACTGTTAATAAAAAGGACTTAATAGAAGAGTCTGTTTTCGATTTACTGATGCTGCCAAGGCTAGAGCCGAACCCTGTTATGGTGCCTGCTATGCATAATTTCCACAGCACCATCTGCCGGCCCTTCATTACCTCCGGAGATCCCTGCTCTCCAGACTGTCAACTGCGGGAAGGCAGTCCACCACCTCACAGAAAATTAGGAAGGTCATGACATGTGGGACACAAATTCCCACAGCGTACAGCATATCTGCTAGGTTTTAATTTCCATTTTACAGTCATAAAATCTTCTGTTCTGTTTGGAAAGTACATATCTGTTACAGCTGAACCGTTCTAAGTTTCACCATTCCTACCCACTAAACCAGTCTGATTGTCATCTTTGGCACCATATCAGGTTTGTCACTGCTTTTCTTCCACAGAGATTTTGGGACCTTGTCAAAGCGCTCTTTCTTCTGCCAGTAATTTGGGTCCCTGGCTTGTATGGTAAGGGATTAAGGTAGGATTGAACTCAGTCAGCTGCATTTTTATACCTAAGCCTGATAAAGGCCTGAAGGTGTGGTAGAAGCAGTCAGCAGCTGACAATCTCCCATGAGCTCAGAAACACCAGCAGGGGATGTGCAGGAGAGGTGCCGGTGACTGTGAAACCTCAGTGCAAATGACCATGTGTGTGACACTGAGTAATTTGAACCTAGTGTGGGGTGCTGAAGGGAAGCCAGGTGGATGGCAGAAATGTGCCCTGAGATGCTGGGGGCAGCCCCCATGGCTGCAGGACCCACATGTGCAGACCTTGCTCACGTGGAAGGGCTCACGATGAGTGCTAGTAGCATGACGGGGCTGTGTTGCAAAAAAGGGCACTTTTGTGAGTTGACGTAACAGGTCCTTAAAGTATTTTGAGAGCATTTTGGGAAGATCAAATTCCTCTAGGTTACAAATAGTTATCTAATCAAGATATTCCATAACGTTATCTTCACCTCCAGTGGAATACATTGCTTCTCAAAGCCAAGGAGCTGGGGTTGATTTTTACTTGGGTGACCTTCCAGACAGGACATGACTGGAAAAAGCAACATTGCTTCTTCCTTTTTCCTGGGAAGCAAGGGATCACATCACTTCTTATAGAGAAACTGAGTATGTAAGGAATGGCACTCAAATGAACCCTTGGGGTTTAAGCTAGAATGGTCTCTGCTCACTACTGTTCAATTATGAGGCATCCCCCCTTCTGGCTGGGGAAACCTGCATACTGGAGTTGATGGTAGGAATTATTTTTCTCCAGCCCTCCTTTCCAGTGGCTCCGGGCTAATAGCTGGAACAGGCTGGCAGGGAGAAAGCAGAGACGGGATAAGGCTGAAAGCAGACTCTTAGGATTCCCTCCCTCCTAGGTCAGTTAATGCCATGGGCAACCAATCCCCTCACACACCAATGGGGCTAAAGAGTGATGTTGCCAACAACAGATAGAAAATTCATAACTGGGTTCTGAAACAATGGCATTAAGAAGCCATCTGAAGATCTGGAATGTGAGCAGTGCCTGCTTTCCTCCTGATCTGGCTCCTGTGATCTGCTGAATGCATCAGCTAGATTTTCTACAGGGCACTTACTCAGGCTGTTTCCTGTGTGGATTTTACAGTGTCTAGTAAGATCTTGGCTCACCCACTGCTGGTCCTTCAAGCTGGTGCCCTCACAAGCCTTCCTCATCTAACAGGCTGCTTTTGCAAAACCTGCAGGAACATAAATGTCTGTGAAAGCTCTGTCTCTTTATCTGCCTGAAGTAGCAAACTCAGCAAATGAACACAGCTGGAGGAAGAGCATTTCCTCTGCTTACAAAACTGGTCTGATTACATGCGTAGGTTTTTACCTGTCATGTCTTCTTTACTGTGCACAGCAGCTTTTCACTGCCCCACTGTAAAACATTAAGGAGTAGAAACCCAGAGGGAGATGAATTTTAATGCATTCAGGGATCTTCCAAAACATCTATTGCAAGAGTTCCCTTCACTGCAGGGAGTGTGCAATACTCAGGGTATATAGCAAAAGACATAGAAGGAAA
Organism: Dryoscopus gambensis; assembly: GCA_013389985.1. Classification (NCBI taxonomy): domain Eukaryota; kingdom Metazoa; phylum Chordata; class Aves; order Passeriformes; family Malaconotidae; genus Dryoscopus; species Dryoscopus gambensis. The sequence goes on from WEIT01011785.1 coordinate 15,374, forward strand.
TATCTTAAACTTTGCCTATGAACCCTACAAGGATCTAACTGGAAGCAATTACAGAGAGTATCAATGAAAAAAATTAGTATCTTTTATTTAAAAAAAAAAAATTTCAAAATAATTTCCAAGAAAAACTAAAGATTTTGTTCATTTGTGGATTACCAGATCACGGCACCAGGACATTTGGTGCTACTCACTAGTTGTGGGATTGTGTTACCTTTCTCTCCACTTCCCACATCAGTCTTTGTTAATGTTGGGACAGAACTTCTTTTTAAGGTATGCCTAATGCTTCCTTTGCATGTGATGCCATCACCACTTCTATGTCATAGTTTCCCATAGCCTGAACTTACAAGCACTGAAGCTGTGAGATTTTTATAGGATCACAGTTACGAGTGGCTGTACACTGGACCGTGAATCTGTAGAGATGGGCATATTCCTATGAATGGGCATGATCAGCAATCTTGTCTAACTCAAAGAGGTAACTTGCCATTGATGATGTGAATAAGATGATCATAATACCTGCCTTTTGATTTCACACCTTTAGGGTCACAACCCCTTGTAGAGCATGATCATTCCTGCAACTAAATTCACAATTAGACACATTTTAAATGTTTGCTCTCACATGTCTGCTGAGGGTCCACCCTCCAAATTCTGAGAACTCTATTACGTCTGAAACACCTTCCTGTTCCCAGGCTCTTCTCAGTGAGAACAGGAGGCAACAGGCAGAAACTGAGGGACAGGAAGTTCCACACAAACATGAGTCAGGACTTTATGTGTGGGTTACTGAGCACTGGAACAGGTTGCCCAGAGAGGCTGTGGAGTCTCCCTCACTGGAGACATTCCAGGACCATATGGATGCAATGCTGAATGGATTCAGAAGGACCTTGATAGGCTGGAGAACTAGGTGGAGAGAAAACTAATGAGGTTCAACAAGGACAAGTGTAGGATACTGCACCTGTTGAGGAATAATCTCAAGTGCCAATACAGGCTGGGGACTGATGTGCTAGAGAACCGCTCTTCGGAGAAGGACCTGGGACTCTTGGTGGGTGACAAGCTGACCATGAGCTGGCAGCACCCTTGTGGGCAGGAGGACCAGTGGTACCCTGGGGTGCATTGGGAAGAGCGTGGCCAGCAGGTCAAGGGAGGTGATCCTGCCTCTCTACTCATCCCTAGTGAGGCCACATCTGGAGTGCTGGGTCCAGTTTTGGGCTTCTCAGTACCAGAGAGACGAAGAGCTACTGTAGATGGTCCAGCAAAGATGATGAGGGGTCTGGAGCATCTCTTTTATGAGAGGAGACTAAGGGAGCTGGGCCTGTTCAGTCTGGAGAAGACTGAGAGTGGATCTCATCAATGCATATAAATTTCTTGAAGGTATTTGTCAAGAGGATGATGCCAGACTTTTAGGTGGTGCCCTGTGACAGAGTGAGGAGGGCCATAAACTAAAACACAAAAAGTTCCACCTCAACAAGAACTTTACATGGAGGGTAGCAGAGTACTGGAACAGGCTGTCTGGGCAGGTCGTGGATTCTCCCTCTGGAGACATTCCAAACCCACTTGGGTGGGTTCCTGCGTCACCTGCTCTAGGTGCTGTCACCTAATCCTTGGCAGGGGGGTTGGACGAGATCCAGAAACCTCCTCCAATCTTAACGAATCTGTGATTCTGTGGCACGTGCTCTGAGACAACCCTGCGTCAGCAAGGAAACCAGGTAACAACACCCGTCCCCTCCCACCCTGGCCCAGGCGGTGATTCCTGGGATCCGCGATCCCGGGATCTAGTGATTCCTGAGGGGCGGTGCTTTGGGCCGAGCCAATCGGCGGCGGGGCGGGGGCTCTGGGCGGGCACGCCCGTGACGCCACACGGGCTATGGTGGCTGAGTAGTGACACGTCTCCTTGCGCGGCCTGGGAAGGGGCGGGCGGGCAGGCGAGTGAGCTAGCTAGCCAGCCAGCCTGGGATCTCGCG
>WEIT01011785.1:17416-37783 GCA_013389985.1 Dryoscopus gambensis
GCCATTTAGCGGTACCCGGGCCAGCGGGAGGGTCCGGGGGGCCGCCGCCCCCAAAGCGCGCCCGGCTCCGCGCCGCGCCTCCTGCAGAGTCATCGCTGCGCCGGGGTCTGGGGCTTTGTTTAGGGTTTCGGTTTTTCCTTGTTTTCCCGGAGTGTTTCAGGGTGGGTGACCTAAATTCTAATCGTGGGGAAAGAGCAAGCTTTGGAGTTGGGGCCAAAGAGGAAAAGTTACTGGGCTCTGCTTGTATGTGCCATAAGGTCGCAGCAAGTGCGAAAGTGGGGATTTAATATTTTCCCGTTGCGAATCATGGTTAAATGTCCGAAGGGCTAGATTTCTGTTTCACCCTTCGGGGTGATGCTTTTTGCCCCTCAACAGTGTTATAAAGTTTCTTTGAATAGTTCAGAGTCTCATTTCCAGAGTAATTTTCCTCTTTGTCTTTCCTGCATCCCTCTATTCTTGGAAGGAGAAGGCGTTTTGGTATACAGGCTGTACAGGAACACGTTTTTAACAGCAGTTCTGAGATGAAAAAAGCTGTAGAAATTGTGTTTCAAGGCTGGGTGCTAAGTGCTGAGTAAAACAAGGATGCTTGATGCTGGTTCCCATTGCAGAAACCTACTGACCTCTTAAGAACACTTGTACTTTGCAATCTGAGAAGAATCCCTTTTGTTCCCTGCATCTTTTTACATTCAGTATCTGGTGGTTACTTAGTGGCTTTGATGCCATTTTAAATGGCTTGCCAGGTTCTGCTTAACTTAGTTTTATATGTAAGAGAAATACCCAACAATGAACTCTTAATCCTGCACCTTCTAGTAAGGAGTGAGATAGAACAAATGTTGTTTTGGTGCTAAATCCCAGCTGTTCACAGTGTTGGTTGCTGCCAGACGTGTTTCCGGCTTCTGGCAGGGCCCTGGCTGGACAACCTCTTTGGAGGACTGGTCTCTGCCCTCCAGGTACTTACTACCTGTTCTACAGCTGAGGAGTTAGTTATCTCTGCTGAAAGGAAAGGTTTCTCTGCCTCCTCCTTCTGTGTCCTGACTGTTGCAAGAGGGAGGCGTTACTGTTGTTAAAGATGTTTTGTAATCTCTGGGTTGTTCTTGAGGGGGAGAATCAGAGACAGAATATTACTTCTGTAACCCTTTTCCACACCTCAGGATTTTTGTTTTATTTTTTTTCTGATGACGGGTGGGAGGCAGTGGGGGAGAAAATTCGCTTTTTCTCTTGAATAATGCTTTACTTTCTCCGTAGTTCTTAGAAGCTGCTTCTTGGGGAAATGATTGTGACTTTCTTGAGATGCTGTGCAGAATGGTATGGCCAGCAGGGACACTCTGTGATGTTAACATCAGTTTCAGGGGGCTGACAGAAGCAGGAAAAGCTGTAGAAATGCTGTCAAACTTGAAAGCACTTTACTAGCCTTACACAGTTGATCTTCAGCTATCCTTACAGAATGGCAGAAAATGAAAACCTGCCTTTGGAATATAGCTGTATGGATTTCACCCAGTTTCTAAAGAGGCCTGCCATTAAATATTACTGATTTCTTTCCGTCTAGCCAGCATTGTCCAATATATGGAGCACCTGCTGCATATTGTTCTGCAGTCAGTGCTAGGTTCTTACAAAGCTGTGTCAAACCATACGTTCCAAAGCAAAAGGTAGATTTTGTTATGCCGTTGGTGCAAAGAAATGAGTCAACTAAGTGAAAATCATGAGTGGAAATGAATGGTGATAAAAGAATGATTTCTGCCTCATAATTGTCTTAATGGATTTTAAAATGTGAATGTAGTCCAGTTTTTAGCATGTGCATCTATGGGATGCCTACAGTCTCCTGATTGAGTTCTGTTCTGCAGGCTCTTTTTAAACAAGGAGTTGAGGTGTCGTGCAGGTCATCATTTGGGACTAATGTTGATCTACTAAGTAAGATCTTGTGAAGTAAATCTGCTAAGTAGTAGAACACTCTGATGTTCAAGTTGTTTAGGTGTATGGCTCTTAGGCAAGTCATTTCCAGCAAAATCCTCTCAGTATTTTTCTCACAGCTTTTTGTATGTATTTAACCATGCCTGTTCCAGCATTTGAACAAGATTTCAGGAATAAATTAAAACCTTGTGATGCTGAAAAATACTAATTGTTTAGCCACCACTTCTTGTTTGCAGAGTAATTCACTAGTTTAAAAAACCAACAAAACCATGTATTTCGGAAGATACGAGAAAGTCTGTGTTTTTTAGAAGAGAAATCTTCCAACAGTAGTACCTCCTGCTTCCTGTGATGGGCAGAAATACCTGGATGTTGATATGAGATGTTATTTTGATGCTAGCTTAGAGTGTAGTTTCCAGTACTGAGGCACAGTACCGGGCCAAAGAGAATTAGCTCTACCAAGACCTCTGCCCTCTGTGTTAGGACGAACTAACATTTTTGTTCTGGACTTGTGTTTTCCCCTACCTGTGCTTGAGAACCCAGCCCTTGTTGCCCTTGGTAGACTTGGTGAGGTGCAGTTGTACTGGCGAGCTTGTTCAGCTCCAGCTGCAGGAGAGCCTGCGGGGAATGAAGAAGACCAGATCAGAGGGAGCTTTTGAAGCAAATCAGATGCTTGTCCTCCTCACTTCAAGACCCTTTGCAATGCAGACCAGAGCATCCAAAAGACACGGAGCAGATTCCTTTTTTGGTAAAAACTAGGTTGGAAGATGAGCTTCAGCCACATTGTGTTGTAAGAGCAGACTAGAGCTAGTGTGAAGCAAGGGTGAAATGCTTATTGCAGAAAGGTCAGGCCATTGGTGCCTGCTGCTTCCATCTACAAATGCACTGCTGTGGATTGCTGGTATGTGATACAGTGCAGAGTGCCAGCGGAGGTAGAAGAACAGCAAAAATCTGGGAGTTGCTGATGGCCTGTAACATTTTAGGATTTGTTCTGTGCTGTAGTTTTGTAGTAAATCCTCACAGAATAAATAAAACCCCCAAAACCTCAGTGTTTGTTTTTGCCATAGTGAAGATTGGAAAATAAGACTGGATCTATATTGCTTTACTACTTCGAGGAAATTCAAAATTTGTTACCTAATGTCAGATTTGTAGTAGAATAGTTTTTTGGCAAGCCATTAGGATTTTGCTTTTAGTTCTTAAAATAAACTTTTGGAAAGCATTTTCAATACTACTGTCTGGAAGAACAGCATGATGTAGTTTATGTCTCTAAAGTCCTGAGAAAAATTTGAGCTGCTTTTATTTCCTGAGTGTCTTAACCTGCTTTTCCCAGGCATTCTGAAGGAGTCCATATGAAGTGTTGCTGCAGCCTGCAGTAGGGGTTGATGCTAGTATTTGGGAGGGTTTTTCTGTGGTGTGCTAGATACCCTATGAACTGTCCCATAATTTCATTACCTCAGCTTTGATAAACCAAACAAGCAGGCAATTGACTTTGTAAACCGGATTTGTCCAGATGACTTTACCTCCTCTGTGTTCACTCCGGAGCTGATAAGGCTCTTATAAAAGGTTAATTGTTCAGCTTTGTTTCTTGGGCTGAAGTTTCATAATTGCATCAAGGTAGCAGTACTCTTTAAGTCGTGTATTTCTCCCCTCCCCAAGTAGAGCACCTGAGCAGTGTATGGGAATGGAAAAAACTCCTTTTAGCTAAAATTAATTTTTGGCCGTTTTTCTTTCTTCATTCTTACTTCTAATGTGTATTCATTTCTGTGTGAGACTTTGTGGGTGCTTGGGATGGTGCAGAATGTGACGGAGGGAAGAAGACTGATTTCTTCAGTGTTGGTGATGGCTTCAGGTGATGGTGAATATGGCTTCAGGCTATATTGTTTATCCTTGACTGACGCTGTCCGGTTGTGAGCCACCGCCACACTTGACTTGTTTCTTTAAAACATATATGTGGGTATATATATTTTATTACTAAAAAAAAGTCATACTTTTTCTGGATTACCTCTGTTTTGGGAAAATACATAAATTTAGCCTAATTACTGTGAGGAAAACCAATTCAAGGACTGCTCTTGGAACAAAAAATGTGGTTGCTAAAAGGTTATTCTGGTGCAGATTAATTCTTAACTAAAAGGTATTTTCTGCAAAGGGAATTTTCAAAGTGTTTTTCAAAAAGTTAATTGTGAGAGTTGAAAAAAAAGATTTTTTTTTTCTCTTTGCAGTTAGGGGTGGAGGAGTGCCCATCAAAGTATCTTCCTGTTGCTGGACTTGCTTTGAAGTTTCAGTGTAAGCTTGTGTAGTTTAAACATCAGCATCTACAAGGGAAATGGAGGAGAGCAAGGGGTGCATTAATTTAGTTGGATAATATGGCAGTTGTTGCACAATGATGATGTGTTTGCTGAACTTCATGTACTTTTTGACTTTTACCTGTGCTGCTGAAATGAGACACATAATTATAAAGCTGTGCTGAAACAGGTGGTCATGGATTGTGATGTGCTTTGTAGTTAAGTACGTGTATCTGGAAGCTTGTTATCCCATCTTTTTTAGTTTATTTAGGTCTACCTTAAATAAATTATCCTGGTTTGAGGCATTGGGTATTCATAATTTGTTACAAAGCTGATGGAAAGAGTAGAAGTCTCTATCCCAAGTTTTTACGGTAACTTGAACAAAACAAGATGTTGAAAACAGTTTAAAAACCCCAAGGAATAACAGCTGTGAATGCAGGGATAATGTTAATAAAAGTTTGCAGTCTCTTCTCTGAGAGAAAAGAGGCTGTAGGAGCTATTCTGTTTGGAATGTAGATCTTCCTTCTTGAAGTTAAAGAACATAAAAACCTACTGTAGGCAAGGAGAAAACCCCAATGAATGGCTGCATTTTTGTATCCAGAAAAAAGTATTGATATGAAATGGATAAAAGCTATTTAGTTTACTTTCATTGTAATAGAAATCCATACAAAGTCTATGGTGTTTTAGGGTGGGGTTGGTTTTTGTTTGTTTGTTTGTTTTTTAAAAATTTATTTGTTTGGCTTTCATTTGGTTGTGTTTTTGTTGTTGTTGCTCCTCCCCCAGCCTGGCTATGTGTTGCCCTATTGCTCACTGCTAACACCTTTGCACCCTCCCCTCTCAAATGTTTCTGTGTGAGATATAGCTAAAGNATTTGTTTGGCTTTCATTTGGTTGTGTTTTTGTTGTTGTTGCTCCTCCCCCAGCCTGGCTATGTGTTGCCCTATTGCTCACTGCTAACACCTTTGCACCCTCCCCTCTCAAATGTGTTTCTGTGTGAGATATAGCTAAAGTTTTCTTGAAGAACACTGGGCTAATACAAAGAAAGACTTAAAAAAATCTGGATAAAGAAGGCAATTTCCTGCTAATCTTTGAAGTTACTGTGTCTCTAGGAAGTAGCATAGGCAGTTAGAGAACCCTAGTACTATTCCAGCCTTTTTTTGTATTGAAGCTGGGCAAAGTACAGAAATATTTAGAGAATACAGCTTGCTTGGTGACTGTTAAAAGGGAGAATATAGTATCATGTTGATGCTTAATACTATTTTGTTAATTTTGTACTCTACTGCTATTTTGAAGCAGTAGGAGTTTTTAATATACTTTTGTAGATAGTAGTTGGCACTCACAACCTTGATCAGAAGTCCTGAGAAAGTTCTTCTGTAAGGGTTTGCTGTCTTGGGAACCATACTTCTCAGTATATCTCCCCACTATACTGGATATCTCTGTGTAGTAGTGTCAGTATGAAGGTTTCCCGGTAATTTTTTGTTGTATTTTTCATCTCTGTGTGTTGAGGCTGGTGTCAGAGATTCTCATATAATTCCCCTGCTTTAAGATGCAAGTAGGGGAAGTTTATTTGGCTAAGGACAAGCCGTGAGTGTGCAACTTGGATGTGCCTCAAGCCAGTGTAGAGAATGCAGGCAGCAGTTCTTCAGTTTTATCTGTAATGGAGTAATGAGCGCTTGTACCTCACAGCAGCTGGGGGAGAGGAAGCAGCATTGCTGCTGCTCCCACTCTGGGTAAAATTCTTTTGTGCTGCTTCTAATCCTCTGGTGTGAGATGAGATTGGTTGGAGTGCGTTAACTGTGCTGCCTGTCCTTGCCCACAGCTCACTGAAATCTCATTAACCTTACTCCAAAGTATTTCACAGCATTTTGGTATTTGGTAATGCAGGATAAAGTACAGGATGCTGGTAAAGGACAGGATAAAACCACAGGATGCCATGCTCATTGCTAATGTGGTGGATAAGCATGGGTGTGAAAATTTGATATCTCTGAATATAAGCATTTTGTGTCCATATATGTGTGCTTATCCTTTCCTGTTAATACAACCTTTCATCATTGTGCCAGGAAGTGGGAGCAGAGTCAGTGAAACTCAGTTATGCATTTAAGGACTGTTATTACATACAAATTGAGATTTTTGAGAGATTGAATGTACCATGGTTGACTTAAACCATTTCAATTTCAGAAAAATACAGTTTATTAGCTGACTCTTAAAAGGCAAAATATAATGTAATGGCGATACTTAATTCTGCTTTGATAATTTTTTTTACTATATTGCTGTTTTGAAGTGATAAGGTTTTTTGAGAAACATTGGAAGAAGGGGCGAAACATCATGAGATGTCTCTAGTAATGCCTAGCAATTATCTCTAAAAATATTTTCAAAACAAAGCATTTGCACAGAGTTATCCAAACTACTCTGTTATTTGGGAAAAAAAAATGCCTGTCTTTTCGTGGAATTTTTGAAAAGTATTGTAATTTTACTATAAGTACTGTAGCTTCCTAGCAGTAAAATAAAATTAATAGCCCTGTATTAGCGATTAGTTGAGTAGCTTCAAGACTGTTCAAAACACAAAATGCTGAAAAGCTTTTTTGTGGCAAGTTAAAGATCAAGCCATTACAAGAGCTTTATCTTTCATCACATGTACATAAAAATAAAGTAGTTTCTATTTTTAAAAAGTTCATCCTATGTTACAGAAGTTTATGAAAATAGTGTACTGAAGGTTTTAGCGCACGCCTTGTTCATTTAATAGTTGCTTCAAGGTTATCTCGACTACTCTCGTAGATGACACTAAACTACCAGGATATACAGGCTATGTATTAGAGAATTAGATTCAGTTATGGTTTCATGGGCAGCTAAACAGTTCTTGGAGAAGGAGCAGGAATTTTGAGAGAGAAGCAAGGTAAATGACAAGGAATGGAATCAATAGTGATTCCATAGTTTGGGGGTTTTTTGGTTTGTTGGTTGCAATTTTTTTTTTTTTTTTTAAATTTGTGTTTCAAATTCATGCCTGTGAAGAAGGGTCCAGATCTGCCGCAATTTGAACGAGCCTAGACCGGGGGTGCTGCTGCATCCTTGCCCCCTGTGGTGCTGCCTTCTCCCACTGTGGGGTTTATAGGCCTTTCCCTCAGTTATTAGCAGGACCTGACACGTCTGTGTTTCGTGGTGAGGAGGGTTGTACTGGCTGGAAGTATCAAGAGCAGGGAGAGGCACAAAATAGGTACTTAATTTCTTTCCTGAGCAGAAAAATGAGTGTGTGCACCAGTTTTTCAGTAAGTATACAGTTAAGAAGATTGAAGAGAGCTTTTCAGATTTTCACCTAGTATTTCTCTTTTACAGGAAATTGCTTACAAACATTTTAAATTCAGAAGATTCCTTTATGACGGTTGGCTGGATGAACTGTTTGAAACTAGGATATTTGTAAGCATTGTGGCTTCTGCAAAGGCTTACCAGGAAAGTTTCAAATACCTTTTTTTTTCCTTAGAAACAAAAGAATGGACATACTGGGTCAGATCAGGTGGGGGCTTTTATGTAGTATTACAGAAGTGAATACCTTAAGGAAGGAATAACAGGACAAGCATAAATGGTGCTTCTTTTGCATATTCTCTGTTTCCAGTGGTTTTGAGTTCAGTAACACTTTTGGTTTAGCATCTATACCATCCTATGTGAGGGAGGTCACCAGATCTGCTGCTCACACTGCAAATAATCACCTTTGTTTTGCCACTGCTTAACGATCCTTATTTGCTCTACTGGAAGAGGCAGTAAACATTCAGTCCTGTCTGTCACTTAGGTTTTTTACAGCGTTCCATTACCTCTCCTTGCACTTTACTCTCTCCCTGCTGGAAGATTTGTAGATTATATTTTGGATTTAAATCTCCTTATACATTTGATGGCCCTTGTTCACCTTAATTGAGTGTTTTCTGGTTGCCCCTCTTTGAGAGGTGGAGACTAGGACTGTCCATCGTATTTGAGGTATGTGCACCCTCAAGGTTGGACATACCTCCAGCCTATGTGGTGGAGTAATAATCCTTTCCTTTTCTCAAAGGAATGCTCTAAACACTTGCTCTGGTTCTTATTAGTAGTAAGCATTCAGCCGAGGTTTACATAGAACAGTTTCTCACAACACCAGGATTGCATTCCTGAGAGGTAATGGTCAGCCTTGAGCTCATCCTTGTATACATAAAATTAGGATAGCCCCCACTGCTCTGTACGTTTTCATACTCTCAACTTCAGGTGCCATTCAGGAGTGCACTTGCTTGATCTTTACAATTCTTCAGGATGCCCTTGTCCTTGTTAACCAGAATAAGTTAATATCATCCAGAAGCTTTATTTTACTGCTCACCCTTTTAGTCAGATTACTTATTAGTGAAACATGAGTATTGTAGTTCCAACACAGATTCCTGCAGAGCTTCCTTCTACTATGAGAATTGACCATTCACTCTATCTTCTGGTCACATATTTATTTTTGCAGCAGTTAGATGGTTGTCCTGAAAGACATCTAAGAGGAACCTTTAAAAAGCCTTTTGGAAACCACAAACTTCAGGAGGATCTGTTCCATATATTTACTTCCTTTAGAGGACTTCACCTTTACCAAAGACTTCACTGATGGTAAATGGATGTATGGTACTTATCCTTGTGTCCACTAATTCTGTCCTTTATTAGCATTTCTTTGGGGTGTGCATCAGAACGAAACTGACTACAAGCATTTTTAATGATTGGTGATATGCTGAGTGACTTTTGTCTACATTTTTTTGGATTGAATATTTTCTGGTTTCCTCCCCACACCAACCTGATAAAATTAAGCTAATAGTTGAGAGTGTGTAATCTTGGAGCCCAGCATTGTTGTTGGCTTCATCTAAAATTGTTAACCTTGACTCATGTGGGTGTTGTTCCATGGTAAAATGTGCAGTTTTCTGGTTCCTCTCAGATTCTGTTAAAGTTTTGCAATGCACCTATAGGTCCACCCCTACTATAAATTTGATAATTTAGGTGATAGAACTTCAAAGCATAGTTAGTTCCACTGACAGTTTTGCCAGTGCAAGTGAGACAGTACACTAATAGGAAGGGCAGGGTTTGGAAATGGCTTGATTAGCAGTAGTGTGACGTGGAAGTGTGCCCTGCTGACTGTAAACAGAAAGCTTGAGTAAGTGAACTCTGAAAAGAAGTTAACTTCAAAATGTTAAATCATCTTATGTTGCTGTTTTTTAAAGCTGTTAGTAACAAATGCTATCTTTTGGTCAGAAAATATGTGTGGAATTGTGGGAATGAAAAGTTAGGTTACTTTTTGTTCCTTTTAAACTTAATCTAGTTGCTGCAAAACATGCTCTGGAAAAAAAAAGCAGCCTTGCTGTTAAGTCTTTTGCAGGTCTCTTTGTAGTTAATGAACTGCTTGGGGTTTTAATACTTAACGTATTCCTCAAAACACATTTTTTTTTTGCTTATTTCTATGAAACTTTACTAGACATGATGCCTTAGGTTTTAACTTTTATATTTTTCTAGTCCTGTACTGCCCAGTATGTAACTTCTGCAGTGTCATATGGCCTGTTAACTACTGTTCTCTCATGCTGGTTAGACATAACAAGCCTCTCTAGGTTTCCACTTCAAGGACACCTTGATTATCCCAGGCCCCAAAATGTGTAAACTAAAAGCCTTTGAGAGGTAAATTACTTGGGGTAATTATGTCATTAACTGAAATTATAATTGGAGAATTAACCCTGATATGCAAATGGACCAAACTTTTGTAAGTGTGAAGAACCTGTGACCCAGGGTCCATCTTTTGGTCCAGCATTTTGGCTACTCAGCGTGTATCTTTGAAGGCCCTTCAAATAAATACCTACTGCTATTCTCTTATTCTTGTCTAGTGTCTGTTTTCAGGTAGCCACTTCAAGACATCAGACAGAAAAACTCTCTTTGAAAACAACTGGGGTGAGATTATTCAGCTATAAATGTTTTAGTGAAGAGGCTAACTTGGACATGACCTCTTTATAGATAAGTAATGAGGACAATTCTTATAATAATAGATATTAAAGTTAGAAAGCATCTATCAGATAATTTAATTATTCACTGCTGTTGTCCATTCGAAGTCCTGAAACATGCTTTACATTTTTAATTTACTTTTCTTAAAAAAGTAATCCTAATGGAAACACTAGTGGTTATTTGAAGGCTTTTGGATTTAAGCAGCTGTGTTTTAGAGCACTCTAAAATCAATTTAATTTGCTTCATGCCTCTTAATTTGAGGTTTTACAGTAGAAGTCAATCCTATTATAATAAGGTTTGAAGTTGCTTAGTACTTCAGAGGAGTTGCTGACTGTGAGTCTGCTGTGAGTTTGAATCCTGCCTGTTAGTTGCTGGTAAAGATGGGTTACTGCTTTTACAACGTAGTTACCAGTGGCTTTTTTGTTTGTCAGTGTATGTTTTTTTCCCTAATCCTGTGATTTTTTAAAAATTATTCTCAGATAACGTACTATATCCATTATTATTTTATAATATTTATCAAGGAAAGTGTCAACTGAGTTAAGCAGAGGTGGCCTAGTGAAGCAGTAGGGTAGCCTTTTCTTACTTCAGCCATTATACGAGAAATGGAATCAGTAGATAAATTGTTCATACATTACCTAATTTCTATTATTGCTGGAGTAGAAAAAAGCCCAGGAGTTCAGATTTTGCATGTGTATATATACATAACTGTTGAAAGTAAATAGGAGCCTGCTTACTGTATAGTTTAGAGGATTGAAACTGTAGAGCTCTGAATAAAATCCAGCAAACCTGGAAACTTTTGAGAGTGTTTTGACTGAGCCTGTTGCCCTCAGTATTAATGGAACAGATTTAATGCTTAGAGCCATGGTACCCCTGGGCGGTAACTTTTACTCAAGACTTGGATGATGTGTGTATTACTTGCATCTCTTGATGCTTTTCACAGGTATGAGTTTTCCATTCAGGTGTGGAAAGAGGATGACACACTACAAATGAGTTTTGTGAAAGTCTGGTTTTAAAGTTTTCTTGGCATTTCCTAGGGCCGCAGAACTACGTCGCTCTGTGTTCTTTGCTGAAAGAAGTAATTTTCTTTCAAAACCATTCTCCTTTGGATGAACTGTCTTCAGCTGGTGGGCAGAATGTTTCATGTGCACCTCCTCCTATTTCTTTTTCTGACAGTCCACTGGAGCTGTATTTTAGACTATGTGACTTTGCTTTTCTTAGTAGCCTGAAGGTAGAAAGAACACAGGAAGCTCGGACATGTTTCTGGTCTTTCCTACTGTTTGAGGTAGAATGATGGAAAACTGGTGGCTCCCATGTATTCTGGATATTAGCTTTTCATTTGCTTTTGGCTGTCCTAATAGCCAAAAATTATACTGATACCTTAAAACTGTTACATGCTTTAGATATAAGTACTGATGCTGCTAGTCTTATTTGTGTTTTTTTTTTCCCTAAAACTGGCCTTTGTTTGTTGCAACTGAAATAAGATTCTGGAGATTAAAACTTTTTGGTATAATTGCAGCTGTACCTCTTTCCGTTCTCTCTTTTCTGCATTTGCCTGTCTCCAATAACAGTAAATGTGTAATCTTTTCTTTTTTCTCAGAAGGATGAAAAAAGAATTTCCCTTTAGGGTTTTTTGGGGTTTTTTTTGAAGCACTTCTTGGAGCCTCCAGAACCTGAAACAAAAAGATTAGATCTAGATAGGGATCATTTGTCAAGCCTTCTTAAGGACTGGGTGTATCCTCCTGTTTCTTTGGAAACAAGTATGTAGGATGGGTGAACTTCAAAACCAAACTTAAGCCAGGCATGGCTGAGTTGCAGACACAGGTTGAATGTAGTCTCTGGAAATGGCAAATTCAACCTGTAATTAGCTTTCTTCTGTGTTTGTATGTCCCATGTCCTCACCTATTGTGTGATTGGTAAATGAACAGAGGTTGAGACAGACAAGAGAAATTTTTGCCCCATGAGGACGATCAAACTGTGGAATAGGTGGTTCAGTGAGCTCTGTTTTTGAAGCTACTCAAAAGGCCTGCAGCCAGACCTTGAGCAGCTGCTGTGTTGAGCCTCCTCTTAGCAGCAGGCTTGGATTAGGTGATCTCCTGAGCTCTTTTCCACCCTTTCCAACTCGTTAGGTTATTCTGTTTTACCCAAGAACTATGTGGTCTGTGTTATCCATGCACAAAAAGCAGACACCTCTAGCTTAAAGAACTGGGTATTCAAGAGGCTGGCATAAGTTCTGATCAAGAGAAGTTGATTTTTTACTTAAACATTCTCTACTCATACCTGTGTTGTTGCCTGGAATACAAAAGAAATGACTGCAACAGTCAACAAGGGAAAACCAACCTACATCATCTACCTAATCTTCTGTCAGGCCTCTGACAAAGTCATGGAAGAGATGGCACTCAGGTCTTCTTTTGTATCAGTACTAGTTGTATTTCTTGAATTTGAAAAGTATATTAAAATGTAGTTTTGGCTGGATATTCACATACATTTTTTAAGTTAATATAAAAGGCACTTGTGAGAATCCTTGTGAGTAAGAATTGTATTGGTGAAAATCTCCTTGTGAATCTCATAAACTTTGCATGCATCCAGAACAGTGTGGAGGGGAATAAAGCAAGCATGGGATGCTTCCCCAGATTATTTACAGAAATGAAGTAGCAGTCTACATCCTCATGTGAGAGGGGTGCTTTAACAGTATGTTGATGCATGGGTTAGTGTTAGTGAGATTAACTCAAAAGTCCACGGGCTGCGTTACACCTTTGCTTTCCAAGGCTCTTCAATACCTATTCCTAAAACTGTAGGAGAGGTTCACTATTGTGAAGGACTTTGTCGATCAAACGAGAAGTGATTTTGACTAGAGGAAAAGCATTTCCTCCCACCCCACACACACTTGTCTCCCTGTAATCCCATACCAAAGGATGCTGTCTGAAGTGCTCTTACGCTGTAATGGGAAGCTGTGATCTGGACTGAGAAGAAACAAGAGAACTCTTCTTGTCTGCCTTTAAAACTCTGAACTGCTTTCCCTGACAGAATATGAATTCCAGAGCTAAAATCCAAAGAAGGAACAGTTCATATTTCACTGTAAAGTTTTACCTTGAGCAGTATGTAAGGTATTTACTCCAGTGTGATCAGGGTCTGCAGGATATTGCAGGGCAGTGTGCCACTTCTGTGGCATGGTAAATCCACTTGTGAAAAAAGGAAGCTCCTTTTGTCAGACAAAGGCAAATCAAAAAAGATCTGATTTATTCACAACCTGCTCATTGGTAATAAGTTGCTCCTTTTGTTAAGCACAGGAATTATCTGGTATTCTGGCCTTTACATGCCTTTTTTTTTTTGTCTTTCCTTCCCTTTTTTTTTTACTTGTTTTTATAACTTTATTTTTTAAAAAAATTTCCTTTTCATGTTTGTTTGGGTTTTTTTTAAATTTTGCTCTCTCCTTTTTTCTCTTTTCTTTTTCTTTTTCCTTTTTCCTGCAACCATTGTCTTCCTAACAAGATAAGTATTTTCTCTGGTGCAATTACAGGCTTTGTAAATAAACAGGAAGCCTGTTTTTCCAGATACAGTCGGAAGATAGCTTTCTTAGTATGGTGTTTTGCCAGTGGCTTTCTGCCTAAACTGGGAGTTGTGCTGTCTGTATTGCTCCTTCTTTTTCCCAAGTAGCTGCGTGTTTTTGAATTCCACAAATTAACATGTGTTAGTGATGACATACGACAGAGGAAGTGCTTCAGGATAGCTCCAAATAATTTGAGTAGTCTGGACTTCAGCCTCAATTTGGATAGGATTTGATTCTTTCTTTATGTTCTGAACAGGTAACTGTAAACAATCATTCATCTTTTTAGTGCCCTGTTTCCTTTTGGGGTTGCTAGTCAAATGAGACCATTGCCATCCCAGGATCAGAAAGAGATTAATAAGGTGCTTTTGCTTTGATAGTGTTTGATCAACTGTTATTAGATTTGATCCAGAGTTGTTCAGATGCATGTGTAAAAAGTGCAGTAGCTACTTAGCATCGTGCCTTCATTTGGTGTTTGGCTGAAGAGGTCCCCTTGTGCAGCATAGCAGATACAGGACTCCGTTTGCCAGGTATTCAGAGGGCTTAATTTTTGCTCATACTGCATGGCTCAGGTTATTGGGGTTTTTTTGTTTTCTTTTGATCCTATTCTCAGACTGGTCACAAAACGTGTCTTCTGCAGCTGTTACTGGGAAGCTGTTCCAAAACCTCAATTCAGTGATTGTTGTAAACTACATTTAGTGGTCAGTTTTTATTTGATTCTCTTCCAGCTCTTCAGTTTATCTTGCTCAACCATGTTTCGTTTCTCCAAGGTGCCTTCCTCTAAGGCATTTCTGGGAGATTTTTGGCAAGGTAAGGTAGAAGGTACTGGCAATTCTTGCAGCGAGGATGCAGAGCAGGGAAAGGAGAGGGTCATCTGGTCCTTGGAGGGCTGGACAGTTGGCAGGTTTGAGAAGTGGGGCGTTGTGGCATAGGTCTTTGAAGTCAAGGCACAGCAGCTTGTTAAAACTGCAAAATCCTAGCAAAACCACTAAAAGGCTCAGGTGCTGGTCTGGGTCTGTGTGGTTGAACTGATGAACAGTTGGTTTCATCTTGCTTTAGCACCAAACAATTGAATTGATTGACAGTATTTGAAGCAAGTGATTTAGGCTTGAGCACATGTGTCTTCTGTGAGTCTTCTGATGCCTGATTTATTCAAATATAATCAGTAACCTTTTCCTAAAAGCATCACAGTATGGCTCATAGTTGTCTAGTGACCATTTAAAACCTTCAGAACACTTTTTTCTGTATTTCTGTTGCAAAGCTTTTTCATCCTCATGACGTAGTTGTCAGTGTAGTCTCTAATGGCATCAAGTTTGGTTGGGTTGTTTTTTGAAATGCCTATTCTTTGTTTAGTTGTGTCTCTTTAGTTTTGCTTTAAGTTTGTAATTTAATTTTAAGTAACAGTTAGCTTCTGATTGTGGTGGATCCAGTTTTGAACCAAGAGAGATCTCCCACAATTGTTGTCTTAAAATAAAAAAAAACAAAGACAAAACGCCAAATTAATTTACATTCTACTGCTAGGAAGTGTTGCATTTTCAGTGTTTCCATTGCCTGCTGGATTTTTCCTTCACACTTTCCTTCACACTGCTTTCTAAAGTCTTACATAAGTAAAACTAAGTAGGGGATTGCTTAACCAAATTTTAGTCACATTCTTTTTTGTTTAAAAAGTTTTGTGTTTTAGGAATGTGAACAATCTTTGCAGATCAGGAGAGCTGCAAAATACTTGTATGGTTTGTCTATTGCACAAAACAGTGAGAGAAGTTTGGAAGCTTATTTTGAAGCACGGCAAGAGTTGAATCAGGTGCTGGGATTTGAATGATCCTTGATAATGTCTCTCTGTCTTTGGGGGTGATGGGACTACTAATATAATCTTCACAGAAATTACATCAAATTGTTTAATGTCATACCAAGTTCTGGGGAAGCTATACTCTCCAGAATTAGGTAGTTCAGAATAAGCTGATACACTTTTTTCTGGTTCTGGTACCTTGTCTGTACAAGCTTTAATAGTTGTCTACTTTACTAGTTCATGGGTGGCCACGAGTCGTCTGTGTTCCCACTCTACTTCTGCCAAATCAGCCAGAGTTTGAAATACCATCCAGTGCTCACATCTAATCTGCCTTAAATCTGAACTCATGGTTGATGTGGAGCACAATGGCCAGGTTTCTCTGGCCTCAAAGAGTTTGGTGATTGCTAATTGAATTCTACATGTTTCATCTGAATTGTGTGCCTGCTTAGAAATTGGAGTAGATCAACACCATGTCCCACCTTCCAACACCTTCAGAATAACTAGACAGAGGTTGTCACTGTCTTCCACTATTACCTTTTAGAAATCAGCAAAATAAAAATGTCTTCATGTATCATAACTGCTATTTTAGTCAAGATGAGTTCAGCGCCAGGCTGGATGGGGCTCTGAGCAGCGTGGTCTAGTGGGTGGCATCCCTGCCCATAGCTGGGTGGTTGGAAGTAGATGATATTTAAGGTCCCTCCCAACCCAAACCATCCTGTGATTCCATGAGGGCATCACCTGGCCAAAAGTGCTAAGTTGAGATTTAAGACTTGGTAGGATATTGTGGACACTGAAAGCTCAGTCAGAGAGAAATTTTCCAGTTCCCAGCAAGTATGAGAAAGCTGGCTGGGAACAGTGAAGAAGTTTTGTAAACTAGTTCCACTATCTTCACACCTGTTGTTTGTTATGTTATTGACTGGGAAATATTTTCAAATGGGTGTTGTAAAGATCAGCCATTCGGCTAGGTGGGTGGCTGGTCGAGGAACCAGTGATCATCTGCCACTCATGCTTGTGGAGATACAGCTAGAAAGCAGAAGTGAGAGCACTACCGAACTCATGTCAGGAGTGAACGCAGTAACTCTGCTAGGCCGCAAACCATGGCAAGCAGTGCGGCCTACCACCAAATAGACAGCATAGGAGAAAGGCATGCTTGGTATGTACCAGTGCTAGTTAGTGTTAGCTTCTAGTTTTGCAATGTTATGAAGAAATATAGATATGGTCACTATAGCGATTGCTGCTTATGTAAGGATCTATTTTTAGTAACTGCTGAAAAGGTATAAATACTGTGCTCTGTATCAATAAAATTGGCTTATTGCATCCAAGCAATCTGTCCCGTCTCTTCCCTCGTCGACCGTCACGCGACAATGCTGAGTTTCTTATAAAAAGACTGGGTTTTTTTCTTAATAAAGCCTTTTCTTGCTGTTGGACTATGCCGCTTATATTGCCGTCCCTGATACAACAGCGACAGGATATGACTGACGTGTGCTTTGGATCAAAGTTGTTAAAATAATTCCTGTATTTATATAATTCATGATTGTCTTTTGAATTTTGTTCACCAGCAATATCTAAGTGTATTGACACTGGATGAATTTTCTTTTGTCTTGATTCCTTCTGCTTTAGTCTAAAGAGGGCCAAGTAATTACAGTGACATCCTCACTTCAGAAGTGTTACAGGTCAGACTGCATAGTTTATGGATGGGCAAGTTACTTAAACAGGAGTTTAATTATAACATGTAATTCCAGTGCTTAGAGAAATTCTGTACAAGTTATTTGCTTTCTGCCGTAGTTTTCATAGTATAAAAGAATTCCTTGACCAAGGCTGAGTTGGTCCTGATTAGCTCTGAAATACAATAAAACTCTCTTAACAGAGCTTGTATGCCTCATCATGGTGAGTTCGTATAAATACAATTTCCTTCCAGCCCCATCCTGTCCTAAAAGGACCATGGGAGGAAATCTTGTTGACTGTCATTAATGTGAGAACTCCCTTGGCAAGGGCATGTATTACTGAGCTTCATGGCTTACAAGTACCTGTTACCTTAATATTCCTTCCTTTTCTGCTTCAACAGAAAAAGGGGAAAAAGGCAGCTTATAAAAGCAGATGTCACAAAGAGGAAGAAAATGCATCATATTTTGATGAGGAAGGAGCTGTTGCTTTTGCTATACTCTTTATTTGTATACAAACACCAGTTTGCCTGTGGGTTGCGTTCTGTTTGTTTGTTTGTTTTTCCTGCATGCAGTAGCTGACATACTGAAACGGGAAACTTTTGGAGTTGAGAGGCAGAAGCAAAGTTTGCAGGTGCATGCAAGACAGGCAAAGGCTGGGTTTACACGTGACAGTTACTAGGTGGCATATGGAAAAAGAGTGGATTCCTTTTAGGTAGAGAGTAATCTGACCAACATCTTATGTTTATGCATGTGAGTGTCACTTAAATGGATAAAAAGCATTCTCTCCTCTGGTAATGCTGGACCTTCTGTTAGTCCTCCAGCTGACCTTGTACTGCCTGCTTTGGGATGAGGTGAGCATGTTTGTTGTTCTGTTTTGTCAGCTTGGTTAATCACAATCTCTCTATTTTTATAGAACAAATTCGATTAAAGAATATAAGGAATGTATATGGAAGATGCTTGTGGTACCGCTTGCGACTGCTAAAACCGCAGCAGAACATAATTCCTACAGTCAAGTACGTACGTTTCATTTGCATGACTTTCCATTAAAGCAATTCTTACTTTTTTAAAAATAAAAATATATTAGTTTGTAATCAAACCAATTAGTTACATTTTTTACGGCAGGAATTAGTTACTTTTGCATCACTAAAGAGAGATTTGCAACCTGCTGTATTTGAATAATTAATAGGTAATAAGTATTATCTAGTAGGGCTTGAAATCAAGATGTACACTGCTTGTCCTGTATAAAAATCTGATAAATGAGACCAGTGAGCCTCATCTGTTAAAAAAAAAGTAAACAATGCATTTATTTGTTCAAAATAATAATTCTCCCTCACTGAAATTAGTAGTGCTAGTGGCATCTTTTGATTTAAATATCTAGTATGCAAACAAATATTTTCAAATATAAAAGAATAATAACTATGTATGTTTGAAGGTGAAGGCTTTCTAACCATCAGTTCTTTGTCACTCCCACCCTCAAAATATTTTGCTGTCTGTTAATGCACCTGTGTCAGCTTTTTGTGGTTTGGTTTTATTCTTCTTAACGTATTGTCTAGGATCTAGTTAAAATTGCCCTTTAAAAATAGGGAATACTAATGTATACCTGCTGAGGACAGACATTTAAAGAACAGAAAGAGACTTTGTGTTAGTGGATTGTCTTTGTTGAAAACTAGGAGAAAAAGTGGTATTAAAACTGAAATACTAATACCTGCTTTAATGTTTCTTGCTCTTTTAATGCTGTTTCTTGAAGAGTGATATCAAATGGCTTCTAGTGTTATTAGAATGGTGCTGGAGCTAGTGGATTTGTGTATTTAAAAAATTCTTTTCTTCCAAACAGGAAAATAGTCCTCCTTGCTGGCTGGGCATTATTTTTGTTTCTTGCATACAAAGTTTCCAAAACAGACAGAGAGTATCAAGAATACAACCCTTATGAAGTGTTACATTTGGATCCTGTAAGTAATAACATACTTCACTAGTTTGTACTATTGTAACTGTATATTCTGTGTGTAGATGTCTAATCTTAGGCTTGCTTTTTCGAACAAGGTAAGTTTAGTGAATCTATCTAGTGTTTTTGTTCTTTTTTGGCATATGAAAGTTGCTACTGCGTATTATAAAGTCTGTTGTTATGTGTTTTTTGCCTATATCTGTACCAATTTATAATTTTTGAATCTAGCTCCTTCAAAATTCTAGTAATGTAGCGAGGTGGGTTTTTAAAATCTATTTTGAATCTTATTCTGATGTTGTTTTCACCTCTTTGTACAGGAAAACAAAAAAAAAAATCTTTATATGCCCTGTGTAAATCTTCTCAATAGTCACTTTTAGGGATACTGAAGAAACTGTATAAACAAGAATGTGAATTCATTTGATTTACAGTTTTTGTATGGAGCAATATTTCCCTTGTAAATAAAAGGTTTCACTGAAGGGTGTGCACATTTGATGTAGTGCAGGCTAGCTTGAATCTCAGTTGTATCTGTGACTGCAAACAACAAATTCTAAAGTGATACCAGCCAATAGTTTTATTAAACTGGGATAAAAAAAGATATCGTGCTTATCTAGCAAATAGGTGCTGTGCTTTGTTTATACTGAAGGACTGATTCAAAATGGATGCAAAAAATTACATATCCCAAGGATGGACCTTCTGAACTTCTTTTGAACTCTTATTTAGTCTTGTCAAACTCTTTCTCTTCATCTAAACCACAATACCTCAAGCAGATTCTCTGCTTGTGTTAATTATTTCCTGATCCAAGGCTCCTCTTTTGAATAACAGTAGAGTCATCTTTCCAGTTCTGGAGTCTGAGGTACATTTCACTCTCGAGTCTAAAGAAGTACACTGTGGATCCAGCTCAGCACAAGAATATGAATGAGCCTTGAATGTACCCATTTTGATTAAACGTGATGTATGTTGTTATAGTGTGAGAGAGCTTAATATGTATGTGAACATTAGCAAATACATCTCTTGCCTTTAAGTGATGCTGACTTGTCAGCAGAGAAAAGCAACACCTTGTGCTAAGAAAGCCATTGCAGCAGGTGCGTAGTCTGTAGCCTGTTTCTAGCTAGACAGGTAGAACACCTGCCTGTCATGTCTAAAGCAAAGTTACTACAATTCAACCCCTGCTCAGCTCCTCTGTGACTCACCAATTGCTGTCTTGAGTTCTCTCACTGATGCACAGGAAGGAGCAATACAAGTTTTTACTGCAGAATGGTATCTGTTGGAGTGTCGTGG
>WEIT01011787.1:0-15234 GCA_013389985.1 Dryoscopus gambensis
GCAAGACAGACAAAGGAAGATGGTCCCTGGTGAAGACAGAGTGTGCCATAGACAGGCCACAGATCATAGAATCATTGAATGGTTTAGGTTAGACAATCTTGTCCCATCCAGCTGCTGTGGGCAGGGACACCTTCCACTAGACCAGGCTGCTCAAATCACCGTTATCACCAAAAAACTGGAAATAAACTCTCCAACCAATTTCCTGGGTCAGAAAGCTGACATTACTTAATTAGCAGAGCTGGATGCATGGGGATGTCTCCTCAAAGCGTGCCCAGTAACCGAACAGACCAGGCTGTATGCTGAAAACTAATACATATTCATCACATTTCCTGAATACATGCATATATGTTAATTATTTCCATGTAATTGTTTTGATATGGTTCCAGATCTTCTGATGATTCTTTTCTCCATGAGAGTATCTCAAGTAGGTGATGAGGTCATAATGTACTTCTCTTATCATTCTTCACTCTGACACACAATCCTTGTTCTCAAAACTAAGGTACTGGCTAATACATGGTATTAGGAAGCTGACATAAGGAAGCATTAGGCCACATTAATCTCTGGTATTTGTACTAAGCACTGTCTGCGACAAAACTAAGCATTAACCATGAATATAGGGATCATACACTGTGGAGGCCGGTGGGCCTGCTGGATGAGGAACGAAGGGAGTCCTGTGGTGGGATAAGTCCTAGGTTCCTTTCCAGCTTATGGTGACTGAGATGGCTTCCCCCAGAATGCTCTGTTCGGTTCTGTTATGCCCTCAGAGTTTCCTGATTGGTTCCCTTCTGTTGTTATTGTCTCACGCAGTGGAGAGGAGAAGAGAGATGTAGCGTGCAGGAATTCAGTAGCAAAAGTCATTTATTTCATTATTTTACAACTCTTCTTATAGACCTTTTGCTTCATGGTGTAATTGGTCAATTGATTAGCCACCGCCTTAGGGTGATTGGCTGAAGTCTTACAGCAAAATATTTTTCTACTGTGCTATAAACAAACGTTAGCAAGGTTACAGGTGTGCATAGCTTACAAAACTTTGCTGACAGCTTCTGTGAGAGAGAAAAGTCTCTCGTGGGATAGAAAGCAGCAAGAGAAATCCTTGCTAGCAGCATTTTTGTATCCACACCCTTCCCCTGGACCTGCACTACTCTCGCGGCACTTCTTGAAAACCTTGCACGAGTGCGGATGCATTAAAAAGGTCTCTCCTGTAGAACCCCATGTGAAGACTCATTCTGCTCATTCATCGTCGGACTGTTTGACGAGCTGTCCGGTGTGAAAGCGTACGTGTGTGTGCAAGTGTGCTGGTCACACAGAGAGATTTCCTTAGAGGCACTTTTGGGGAGGTCGTGGTATTTCACCATCCAGTATCACCGTGACAATACACTATGTGCTAAAGTCAAAAAAATTTTCCAGCATCTTCCCCCACTGCTGCAAAGACTTCTTGAAGAAATACAACTTGTTCAGTAACAAATACTCCCTCTGAGACTTTAACATCATTTTT
This sequence comes from Dryoscopus gambensis, assembly GCA_013389985.1. NCBI lineage: Eukaryota > Metazoa > Chordata > Aves > Passeriformes > Malaconotidae > Dryoscopus > Dryoscopus gambensis. Next base: position 1,496 of record WEIT01011787.1, read on the forward strand.
TTAAAGTGCCATATCCAGCTATTATATTGACTGAGTCTCCACAGCAGTAAGCATTGAATTAAACAAGTGATTAAGGTCATGAGTACCACATCACATCACAATAAGTACAACAAATTGTTTTAACCATCCTAAGCTGAGGAGTGTTGGGCCACAAAAGCAGCCAAGAGAAATCTAGTCCTTCTCTCTCTGTAGCACTTGTGGCTGGTTACTTTAGTTATTTCTTTCTTTTCTATTAGTTGGGAGTTACTGGAAAGACTGAACACATCCCTTTAAATTCTTCACATCCGTGATTATGTCTCAACACCAAGCAGCCAACTGCTGCTCGATTTTCACCGACAGCTTCTCTGACTTGTGTCATTCCTGTTCTCAGACCTGTTAACACTTGTGAAGTGTCATTTATCTTTCACTAAAGCACACGTGGTTCTCTCTATGGTGTGATAGTTCACATCTACCCCGACTCCAGGTGTTCAAAGGGCAGCAGCAACCAGTTCACTCTCACTATATAGGGTAACTTGAGAGTCACAATCCTCTGTCAATGGATAAGCTGAACCCTTCTCTCTTTTATGCTTCAAACCCTCTTGGTTAAGTAGTAGAGGAGTTAATCTACCATAAGCACAGGGTTCTCCAGATATACTGGCCAGAACACATGAGTAGGCCAGTCAGCCACACAACAAAACCCATCCCACGGGTAACTTCGTGTGCTCCCAGGCATAAGAAATTTGTTCTGTGCTATTACATTTTAAGGGAGGTTTGTAGCTGTGTTAGATGTTAACACTGAGAGGGGTAATCGACAAATGTTACACATTGCTTTGCACTGCACAGCCTGATTGTGGCAGACACTGATCCCAGCTTGGGAATCACCTCAGCCCTGCATGTCTGGACAGCAGCTGGGCCCTGCCAGGTGCTGGAGGCCTTTAGGAGGTACAGGTGTCATAAAGGGTGTCATGTCTTTGACCACGTGTGCTGCTCATGGAGCAGGTAATGGAGAGGAGGAGAAGGAACGGATGAGGCTGTGAGCTGTTCCTCTCACAGTGAAGACTATTTCCCATATTCACTGCTGGCACTCTTTGCATCCAGGATCTCCCTGATGGCCACTGGCTGCAGAGTAGCCAGGGATGGCTTCATCAGCTGCAAGGGAAAGGACACAAAGCAAAATCCACTACAGGGACACCCATGCACAGCTTCTCCACCTTCTTCCCTGAGCAGACTGGAAGTGTTGCCACAGAACAAAGGACAACTTGGAGGCCCAAGTTTGGATAAACAACTTTAATGAGTCTGAGGAAGAAAAGGAGGTGGCTCACAGACAGCACCAGGGTCAGCCCCTAACATGCTGTGGAGCTCTGGCAGGGTCTCCATCAGCCTCTCCTGCTAAGGGACAGAGGATAGCACATCTCCACTAGACTGGCCTGAGGACACACAGAGAACAGGAGGTAAGAAGGAGCAGAGTGGAAGAAGCAAAGAACATCGAAAGCTCTGTCATGTCCCCTCACGTGGCAGTGCTTAGGCATGTGGGCAAGAAGCGCAAGATTGGTGCCCATTTCCTGACAACTTTGCCATAAACAACCCAATCAGAAATGGCCCAAGTGAACATCACCTGCCCAGAAGGGATGCCACCAGCCCTTGATCAGAGCCTTCGGCCTGTGCTGACGTTTTCTGCCTCGGAAATCATTGAGCCTCTCATCACAGCAATTACTGAAGCAGCCTTTCATATAGGAAAGCACGTGGCAGAAGCCAGGAAATGAAAATGCAGCAATGCAGGAAAACAGGACACAGCCCCATTATTAGCTTGGATGGCTTGCATTTGACATGAACTGGTCAGAAAATTATTACTTCCACAATGGTGCTACTAGGCCTGAGGCAGGGCAGGACTGCTATAAAAGGCAGCCCCAGTCTCTGCTCTCTCATCCACTTCTCTCACCTCTTCCTCCTCCTCAGGAATCAGGTGAGTGGGAAGCCTCTTCATCTCCTTCTCCTCCTGTTTCAAAGACCAGCTGTTGCCTGGCTGGAGGTCTCAGCTGATAGGGGCTGTCGGAGCCCGGGGCTGTCGGAGCCCAGGGCTGGGAGCTGCTGCTGCTGGGAGAAGGCCGGGCAGAGAAGGTCTTGTGCAGACAGAGAGAGGCTGGGACTTGGCTGAGGTGGCTCCTGGGCTTTGAGCTGGGCAGTGCAATGTGGGCCAGGAGGTGCCTTGGCTCCAGGGTGGTTGGGGCCAGTGCAGCTTCTCATGTGTCCCCTCTTTCTGCTTCTCCCTTCCTGTCTCTCCCAGGTGCACCTGTGACCCCGAGCCATGTCCTGCTGCCAGCCCTGCAACCCTTGCTGCCAGCCCTGTGGCCCCACCCCGCTGGCCAACAGCTGCAATGAGTGCTGTGTCAGGCAGTGCCAGAGCTCCACCGTCGTCATCGAACCCTCCCCGGTTGTGGTGACCCTGCCTGGCCCCATCCTCAGCTCCTTCCCACAGAACACCGTGGTGGGATCCTCTACCTCTGCTGCTGTTGGCAGCATCCTCAGCTGTGACGGAGTGCCCATCAACTCTGGGGGCTTTGACCTGTCCTGCATCACCAACTGCTATGGTGGCAGCAGATGCCGTACCTGCTAAATCTGCTGGCAACTTCCTTGGGCAAGAACCTCCATGGCCTCTGAACCTGGTTCTGGGCAGGAGATAGAGCTTTGGGACATTGTAATTAGAGTTTCAAGTCATTGTCCCCTTCTTCTCCTCTCTCCTCTTTATCTCTTTCTTTTGCTATCTGTGTCTCCTCAGACCAGCCCAGGAGCACCTGTTGCCCTTCCCCCTCCTTTAGGGTGGGCAGATGGACATTTTGCAGGAACTCCAGTGCATCTTCGTGCCTCTTCCAGGTGCTCTCTGTGAGCCACCTTCTTTTCCTCCTGTAGATTCAATAAAGTTGTTTTGCAACCAAGCGATGGCCTCCGAATCCTCCTTCTTTCCATGGCAACTCTTCCAGTCTACTGAAGGAAAAAATTGGAGAAAGCAAGTGTTGGGACTCCTGGCAGTGAACTTTACTTCATGCCTTTTCTTTTAGAGCTGTCAAAATCTTCCCTGGCTACTCTGCAGAGAATGGTCTTCAGGGAGATCCTAGCTTTGAAGGCTGGAAGCAAATAGGGATGGGAAACAAGTCCTGGGGACAGCCCAAAACCTTACCTCTGCCTTCCCCTCCCCTCCACCACCTGGTCTACAGTCCGTAGTCAGCACAGGTGGTCAAAGACAGATGAGATATGCACCTGATTCACTCCTTCATCCTCTGGCAAGGCCCAGCTGCCTTCCAGACATGCAAGTCTGAGGTGAATCTAAAGTCGGTATCAGTATCTGCCGTATTCAGGCTATACAGTGCAGTCACCATTCCTCTGAACTGAACACCCCCACGGGCTACTGCCTGGCTGGGCTCTTGGTCTTGCCTGGGCAAGAAGAGAGAAGCTTCTCCATTTCTGGGTTCTCTTTGCATTTTTTTCCCTTGTCTCAGAGAGACTACAGGTAGCAGTTTTGAGCTGCCTGTAGGTGAATCCCACAGGTGCTGCCTGTCACCGTAGGCAGCCCTGCTCCACCAAGCTGGTCCAGATGGATCAGCCCCCACTCCAGGAAAGAAGAATACAGAAACAGAGACTCTTTCTCTTTCATGGCAGCTTTTGCTGAAGGTGGGATCTTGGCTTTGAAGGTGGTTGCCTTGGGTTTACAACCGTAGCCACTTGTAAAGACAGCATTTAACAATTAGAAACTGTTTTGAAATATACTTCAAAAACTTTGCCAGCAACGAAAAGCAAGCGAGTTCCTGGGGCTGGACCACCCTGTGCTGGTGTGGACAGACCTGTCCTTTCCCCTCCACCGCAGCAACAGCACAGCAGCAGCACCACGGGAGTGCCATGAATGGCAGGAGGAAGCGGCAGCGGTGCGGACCCCACGTTGTTATAAACAAGTCCAGATATCAGCAAAAAATTAATCCGCGTTTATTAATCCGCAGCTGGGAACAGGGGATGCTGGGCAGTTCACCATCCCGCTCAACAAAACAGATGAAAAAGTGATCCCATAACAGCCCTCGACCACACAAAGCTCACCCCTCTCACTCCAACACACCAGCCAAAAAGCCCGCCCACTTGCCTCGAGGTCCCCTTTTTATATCCCAGTCCAATCTCCCAAAAGTCTTGGTCCCAAGTATCCGCTTCCTGTTTGCTCATCCTTTCCAAGGCTCCATGGGACATGTAGTTCTCCCTCCTAAGACAGCTACTAGGTCTGTGCTTTGATGTTGTGTCTCCTTTCTGCCTGCTGTCCGTCTCTCTTGTAGTTCCATGAAATACATAGTCCTCCTCTGGTGTTGTGGTGCGGTTTTGTTGCTTTTTCTTAATTTTATAAAGATGGTTTAGCCCCCCCCCTTGTCTCCCCCTCGGGTGGTGAGTCCCAAGTCCCAGTCCTTCCCCTGATTNTGTATTCGCCCCCCCATTTAAGTTGTTGTAAGCTTTGATTTGTGGCTCAGTTGGACCAAACCCCTGGAAATAAAGGACTTTCTGGACTAATTGGTCTGGCTGGCCCCTCCCTCGCCTCTTTACTCTGGAACTTCGTCTCGAGCACCCCTTATCCTATCGTGTCCCACGCGCGGAGCTAGCCGGGGACGAGAGCCAGGATTAGCGCGTGGCCGCGACACTCTGGGGCAGCAGCCAAACCTGTATATTGCTTAGACATATTCAAACACTTTATTAGTTAACATACTTTGCATTGAACTGAATTCTTTTTAATGTTTATAACAACGTGAGCTGGCAAGACTTCATCTGCCACTAGGACTGCTCTATAGGCTCCTGCCTTTCCCAGTAGGGTTTTCCATTATCTTGTCCCTTTTGTTCCCGGGACCACATGGTCACCTGGAGGGCACCATCTTGGAAGGAAAGGGTGTAAGGTCATCTTCCCCTTGTCCTTCAAGCTGTGCAGCCACCCCTGTCAGGCGCCACCTTGGGAAGGATATTTCTGGCATTTCATGTCTCTCTTTGTCCTCATGGGTTTTGTGAGGTTCAGCAATTTTGTATCTAACAGTAATTTTACTGTTATTTTTTTGCCTGTTGCTGTTCTATTCGCTAGTAAACTGTTATTTTTTCACTCATATCCACTCATATTTTGTTCTTTATTGGTGGAAAGGGATTGGTTAGAATTAAGGGAAGATTACTCATTTTAGACTGCCCAGCTCTTTAAATTATCTTAAACCAAGACAATCCCCATTAGTGAAATTTTCAAAATATTCTCCGTTCCATTTTCTTTGGGACGATTGCTGATTTTCCCTCGTAACTTAACCAATTTTATTGCAGAGTGAAATAATATTACTGTGGACTCTGCCTCCTGATGAGTAAATTTTGTCTTTACAAGCAGGCAGAGCTTGGGGTGAAGGGAAGTGAAGGAGGGTTGGCTTTGCTGACTCAAACCCCTTCTCTGGGGAATGGCAGTAAGTGACATCATGCTCAGGGAGTCCTGCCTCCCTCTCTGCCTCCTCGATTTTTACAGGTGGACAGAGTTTAGCATGCAGGGAGGGTTTGCCTTTGCTGCATTAAAGTCACAAGGGCTAAGGATTGTGACATCATGTTTGAGGAGGTCCACCTTTTTTCCCCTGAAAAACTCTAGTTCATTCTCCACGCCTCCCCAGCAGTGTTTATTTGCAACTCCAAAGCTCTTTGGCTCTGGACAAGTTTGTTTAAATGTTTTTTCAGGTTTTGGGGTAGATTCTTCTGGTCATTCCATTCTCGATCTGTCCTGAGGTGGGGTATTGTTTCGGCCTCCAAGGCAATTTGTGACTGAATCAGGCCTTTCTGCTGCTGCTCCACAACATTTTCCCTTTGAGTTCTGCCTCCACCCATATGGATACCAGACCTTTTCCCTTGCTGGGGTTTTTTCCCCTGTCTTTTGCCAAAGTTCAGGTTTTCTCTGCAACTAGCTGCAGATTTTGCCAGTTTTTCTCAGCCCACATCCCTCTTTACCAGGCTGGACAAGTTTTGTAAGCTTGTAGCAATTCTATCAGTGGAGAACAGGTCAGATCAGTTTTTACCCAGGATTCCATGACCTTTTTGCTGGAGAATATCAGTTGCAAGCAAAAATTTATTTCTCCTTTATTCTGCAATGAGCAGTTATCTCCCTATAAAATACCTCTGCATCACCTCAAGAGTACCCTGCCTGCTGTGCCAATTAAAATGTAAGGCCCCTAAAATCTCATTCAGTGTGAAAAAAGACTTTGCTTTTTCATGTACTCTGAGTTAGACACATGGGAGAAATACCAAGAAGATATCCTCAAGAGGTCACAAAAACCAAAACAACCCTGTACTGGCAACTTTAGAAAATCAAAGAACTTTGGCAAAAGGTTTCAAGCAGCATCCAGTCAACACAAAACACTTCTCAAAGCATTAACTTAATCCATTCAATTTAACAGATTCTAAGCCCATCTGATTTTAAGTTACTTAAAATTCTGAGAAGGGGAATTAGAAGAAGAAGGGGAAAGAGAGAAAGAGAGAAAAGAAATAGGAAAGAACGAACACAGGTACCATTCCTGGTTCCAATGCTGTTCAGCTTATACAAGTTCCAAGAAGAGACAGTGTTGGAGATGATACCAAGTTTAATTTTTTTTTTAACTTTAGCCCATCTTGTTCACCTTTGCCCTGAGGGAAGGGAATTGAGCTTTCTTTTCAAAGGGCTATTTCATCACTCAAGGTGAGCATAACATCTCAACAGACTGGGTGTAGCACAGAAGATACAAAAAAGTTAACAACCATCAATGACCATTAACGACCATTAACTCCAAACATCACCCTTGTGATGGTCAGAGACACCTGGTCCAGAAAAGACTGATAAGAGAACCAAGGAACGAGGTCCAAATTAGCATCAGAGGCGAAGAAAACCATAACCAATAGGAAACCAAATACTAAGAACTGCACAACTGGGGACCAGTGAACATTGAACCAATGAATTTTTATGGGTTTTTACTGTATAAGTGTCTGAAAAATCTAGTAAAATTCACATGTCATGGAATGATTTTCTCTGCACACGTGGGCTATGTGTGGATGAAATTAGTTCTGTTGCACATCCTGGCCAGAACAACATCCCGGCCGGAATAAAGTAATGCCTTGATTCTCTAACACTATAAATGTTATTGGAGGTATTTTTTTTTCCTGCAGTTTTGGTGCCAGTAGGGTCAAGACATATTACCTTGTGTCTCAGGTTAAATATCCTTTGACTTTTCTGGGTCCTGGGGGGACATCCAGCCATCTGGCCACTCTGGGGCTAGATTGGGGTGCAGGGGTGGGGTGTGGAGCATTGCCTCTGGTCTTCCAGGGATTGGTAGCCACTGAAGGGTTGGGATACAGGTCTGGGGAATGGGGTGTATGGAGCAGGACATTGCCTCACCAGGGCAGAGCCCAAGCTACCCCTTCCTCCACATAAAAGCGCATGAAATATTTCAAATCAGCAGTCCTTCCAGTCTCTCACTTACGGGGCTCGGAATACCCTGGTCTAGATAAAGGCAGCTGTGCTTTTGGCAGCTGGGTGGGATTATATGATCCGTATGATCCATTCTAACCCAAACCATTCTATGACTCCATGATCTGTGGTCTGTCTCTGGCAGACCTTTTGTTCACCAGGGTCCATCACCCTTTGCCTGTTTCTCTTGGGCACTCGTTTGGTCAAAAGGGAAGACACTGATTGCCAGGTAACATCCATCCATACGTGGAAGAAATGTGAATTTATAGTGAAGCCATAAGTCATTTGCACAAACTCAAACAAATGTCATTTACCACTGTGTTACCCTGAGTATGGCTGATACCAATCCTAACTTGTGAATTGTCTCAGCCTCATGTGTCTGGACAGCAGCTTTGCCTGCCTGTGCTGAGGGAGTGCATCTCATCTGCCAGTGCTCCTGTGTGCAGGTCAGGGAGCATAGACCAGGTAAGGGAGAGGAGGAGAAGGAAGAGATGAGGTTGTGGACTGTTCCCAGGAATTGCTTTCCCTCCACATTCCTGACACCCTTTGGAGCTAGTCTCCCTGATGGCTTTTGGCTGCCGAGCAACCAGGGATGACTATGTTAGCTCCAAGGGAAAAGGTACAAAGGAAAATCCACTACAGGGAATGCCACCATTTGCTTTGTCCAGGTTTTTCCTTGAGCAGACTGGAAGAGTTGTTACAGAATGAAGGAGGACTCAGAGGGCCATATGTGGATGCAAAACAGCTTTATTGAGTGTAGAGAAAAAAAATACTCAGAGAGGGCACCAGAAGCAGCCACTAAGTTGCAGTAGGGATGTCCCTCTGCCTGGCCTGCAGAGGGAGGGTAGGGCAACAGATCTCCACTAGACCGGTCTTGGGAGACATGGACAGCAAAAGAAAGAGCAAAAGAAGACAGGAGAAGAAGGGGACAATGTCTTGAATTGTTAATTACAATGTCCCAAAGCTCTATCTCCTGCCCAGAACCGGGTTCAGAGATATTGGAGGTTCTTGCCCGAGGATGTTGCCAGCAGATTTAGCAGGGACGGCATCTGCTGCCACCGTAGCGGTTGGTGATGCAGGAGATGTCAAAGCCCCCAGAGTTGATGGGCACTCCGTCACAGCTGAGGATGCTGCCAACAGCAGCAGAGGTGGAGGATCCCACCACGGTGTTCTGTGGGAAGGAGCTGAGGATGGGCCCGGGCAGGGTCACCACCACCGGGGAGGGTTCAATGACGACGGTGGAGCTCTGGCACTGCCTGACACAGCACTCATTGCAGCTGTTGGCCAACGGGGTGGGGCCACAGGGCTGGCATGAGGTGTTGCAGGGCTGGCAGCAGGACATGGCTTGGGGTCACAGGTGCACCTGGCACAGAGAGCAGGGAGAAGCACAAAGAGGGGACACTTGAGAAGCAGCACTGGCCCCAACCACCCTGGAGCCAAGGCACCTCCTGGCCCACATTGCACTGCCCAGCTCAAAGCCCAGGAGCCACCTCAGCCAAGTCCCAGCCTCTCTCTGTCTGCACAAGACCTTCTCTCCCCTGCCCTTTCCCCAGAGATGCAGCTCCCAACCCTGAGCTATGACAGCCCCTATCAGCTGAGACCTCCAGCCAGGAAAGAGCTGGTCTGGAAGCAGTAAGAGGAGATGAAGTTTCACACTTACCTGATTCCTGAGGAGGAGGAGGAGGTGAGAGAAGTGGATGAGAGAGCAGAGACTTGGGCTGCCTTTTATAGCAGTCCTGCACTGCCTCAGGCCCAGAGGCATCTCGGTGGAAACAATAATTTTCTCACCAGCTCATGTCAAATGCAAACTATCCTAGCTAATGGTAGGGGCTGTGTCCTGTTTTCCTGCACTGTTGCCTTTCATTTTCTATTGAATTCCACGTGCTTTCTTCTATGCAAACTTCTCTAAGTGTCAAAATGAGAGGTTCAAGAACTTCAGGGCAGAAAGACGTCAGCACAGGCACAATGCTCAGATCAAGGGCTGTTGGCATCCCCTGTGGGCAGGTGATGTGAACCTGTGTCATGCCTGTAGATTTGTTTATGGCAAAGTTGTCAGGAAAGGGGCACCACTCTTGTGCTTCTCACCTGCATGCCCAAGGTCTCCATTGTTTGGGCACATGACAGAGCTTCAGGTTGCTCTTTCCTTCTTCCAGTTTTCTCTTTCTTTTGTTGTCTTTATCTGCCCAGGCCAGTCTAGTGGGGACATGTAGTCCTCCCTCCTTCCACAGGAGAGGCTGACCGATACCCTGCAGAATCTCCACCGCATCCTAGTGGCTGCCACTGATACTCCTTGTGGGAACTATTCCAGTCTTCTCAGGGAAAAAGATAGACGAAGAAGAGGGTGGGAGTCCCTGCAGTGGATTTTACTTGGTGCCCTTTCCCTTGGAGTTGATGGAGACATCCCCTGCTACTCTGCAGCCACTGGCAGTCAGACCACTGATACGAAATATACTGGCAGTGGAGACAGAAAAACAACAGTGCCTGGGAACAGCCCACAACTTCATCTCTTCCTTCTCCTCTGCTCCGATACTGGGTGTACATGGCCAGCACACGGGGACAGATATGTACCTCATACCTCCTTCAGCACATGGCAGGGCCCAGCTGCCCTTGTTTTTTTTTGAGTTCTCAAATAGTTCAGAAGTTGGAATTGGTATCAAGCATGCTCAAGTATGTTGTGGAGTCCCTGTTCCTGTGAAACCAAGACCTCCAAAAAGCGCTCTTGGCTTCGATCATGTGTCCATCTTTCCTGTGCAAATGCCTTGTGGTTTATAATGCCAGAATTCATGGATGCTTTTCAGTTTTACTTGAAAATTTCTTCTTAGACCTTTGCCTTCAGCCTTGCATAATGATCTAATCTATGTCATCCCCCAGGTATCCAAGGTCTTCTGCATGCAGAAAAGGAACGGTTCAAGGCACTGATACCTAAATCACCAGGAATAAACTTTCTAACACAGTTTGAAGAATTAGAAAGCAGGCATTCTTTATCTGCACAGGACACACAGAGGATATCTCCTTATTCTGTGCATATCATGAGGTATTGCAACAAGGTATTTACTCATCATAATCATATATATTCATTAAAATGTGCTTCTTATCTAATATATAAAGATCACTTTCCTAGAACTAATTTGCATGCATCCACCTCCTACTGGAAGTCCTTTTATGATCCTGGACAGTCATAAAAAGAGGTTTCTGATGGTCATATTCACTGTATCCTTTGATATTAAATGTGACCTTTCCTTGAATTTTTTCTTTGGGCATGCGCTGTTGCTTCTTTGTCATATGACTTGCAAAAACCATTATAGTCCTTTTTATCTGTTTCTCCACTGGTTCCAGACATGCTTATCATCCTGTGTTCATACCTTTACATCATTTTATCTTTTTTTTGCCGTTTAATCTAAGCTCTATTCTGCAGCTTCAGGAGAACTGAAAATTTCTATTCTCTATGTTATTTATAAGCACTGCTGGGCTCAGAATAACAACTCAGGTACAGAGAGTCCCCCGGAGACTGTGAGGTTCCACATATGCTCCTCCTGCCCTCAGTTCAGGGCAGAGGCATGCTCTTTTTCCATCTTACCAGCCACTATGCACATCTTCCTATGTCCAGAAACCAGGGCTCTGCCTGCTCCTCCTGAGACCCAAGCACTGGTCTCAGCACCCAAATCATCCCCAGTTCCTCTTCACTCTGTGTGTTACCCACACAGGCAGCCCCTCCGTGTGGGTCTTTGTGCTGAGAAAGTCTCAGTGCTCTTGGTAGATCCCATTTAATTACTAAAATGCTCTGATGAGGTCCTCCCTAAAAGTCCTGTTCTCCAGGGAGAAACGGCCACACTCCTTCAGCCTTCCCTCATAGCACAGGTTCTCCAGCTCTCTGCTTTTCTTTGACACACACAGTGGGATGAGAGCAGCTGCTTGAAATCCCAACCCCTGGCCCTGCACAGACACCCCAACAATCCCATCCTGTGCCTGAGAATGTTGTCCAAATGTTCCTTGATCTCTGGCAGCTTTAGGGCTTGTGACCATTCCCTGGGAGCCTGTTCAGTGCCTGACCACCCTCTGAGGGAAGAACCTTTTCCTAGTAGCCAACCTAAACCTCCCCTGACACAACTTCATGCCTTTCCCTTGAGTCCTGTCTCTGGTCACCAGAGAGAAGAGATAAGCATCTGCCCCTCCACAAGCTGTAGATTGCGATGAGATCTCCCATCAGCCTCTCCTTATCCAGACTGAGCAAACCAAGTGACCTCAGTGACTCCTCGTAAGGGTTCCCCTCCAGACCTTTCACCACCTTCATGTCCCACCTTTGGAGACTCTCCAACAGCTTAATGTCTTCCTTTACATTGTGATGCCCACAACTGCATCCAGGACTCAAGGTGAGGCCGCCCCACTGCAGAGCAGAGTGGGACAGTCCCCTCCCTTGCTCAGCTGGTGTTGCTGGGCCTGATGCCCCCCAGGACACTGTTGGCTCTTCTGGCTGCCAGGGCACTGCTGACTCATATCCAACTTGCCATCAACCAGGACCCGCAGGTCCCTTTCCACGGCCCTGCTTTACAGGCTCTCGTTCCCCAGTCTGTCTGTACATCCAGGGCTGCACCATCCCAGGGGCAGAACCTGCTGCTTGCCCTTGTTGAACTTCATATGGTTGGTGATTGCCCATCTCTAATTTGCTGAGGCCTCTTAGCAGAACATCTCTGCCTTTGAGGGAGTTGACAGCTCCTCTCAGTTTTGTATCATTTGCGAACTTACTGAGTATTCATTTGAGTCCTGCATCCAAGTTGTTTATGAAGATGTTGAAGTGGATTGACCCTAAAACTGAGGAACTTCATTGGAGACCGGCTGCCAGTCTGATGTCATCCCATCACTGTCACCCTTTGTGCCTGACCCAAGAGACAGTTGCTGACGCATCACACAATGTATTTATCCAGTTGCGTATGGACATTTTGTCCAAAAGGATCCTGTGAGAGATGATATCAAAAAATTTAGAGAAATGCATCAATTGGCTACCCCTCATCAGCCAGGTGGGTTACCTTGTGGTGAAAGGAAATTAGGTTTGACAAGCAGGACTGTCCTCTCATGAACTCACACAGGTTGTGATCAATGACTGCCTTGTTATCCAGGTGCTTTCAATACATCCTAGAATAATCTTACCCATAATTTGACCAGGGATTTTACTACAAGCCTAGACCATCACACGTGTGCTCACATATGTCTTCATGGAGCAAACAAATAAGGTCAGGAAACATCATTAGCTGAGAACCCTGTTGTGGACATGCAGCATGTCGCCTCACAGCAGAGTCCTCGGGCACATGGGAGAGAAGCACAAGAATGGTGCCCATTTCCTGACAACTTTGCCACAAACAAGGCCACAGGAATGACACCGGTAAAGATCACCTGCCCACAGGGGATGCCAAAAACATTTAATCTGAGACTTGGGCCTATGCCGACGTCTTTGTGCCTTGGAAATCATCGATGCTCTCCTCCCAGCACTTACAGAAGGAGATCTTCATATAGGAAAGCATGCGGAATTAGCCAGGAAATGAAAAGGCAGCAGTGCAGGAAAACAGGACACAGCCCTACCATTAGCTGGGATAGTTTGCATTTCGCATGAGCTGTCAGAAAATTATTACTTCCACCAAGATGCCTCTGGGCCTGAGGCAGTGCAGGACTGCTATAAAAGGCAGCCCAAGTCTCAGCTCTCTCATCCACTTCTCTCACCTCCTCCTCCTCCTCCTCAGGAATCAGGTGAGTGGGAAGCCTCTTCTCCTTCTCCTCCTGCTTCCAGACCAGCTCTTTCCTGGCTGGAGGTCTCAGCTGATGGGGGCTGTCGGAGCCCAGGGTTGGGAGCTGCTGCTGCAGGGGAAAGGGGAAGGGAGAGAAGGTCTTGTGCAGACAGAGAGAGCCTGGGACTTGGCTGAGGTGGCTCCTGGGCTTTGAGCTGGGCAGTGCAATGTGGGCCCGGAGGTGCCTCGGCTCCAGGGTGGTTGGGGCCAGTGCTGCTTCTCATGTGTCCCCTCTTTCTGCTTCTCCTTCCCGTCTCTCCCAGGTGCACCTGTGACCCCGAGCCATGTCCTGCTGCCAGCCCTGCAACACCTCATGCCAGCCCTGTGGCCCCACCCCGCTGGCCAACAGCTGCAATGAGTGCTGTGTCAGGCAGTGCCAGAGCTCCACCGTGGCCATCCAGCCCTCTCCCGTGGTGGTGACCCTGCCCGGGCCCATCCTCAGCTCCTTCCCACAGAACACCGTGGTGGGATCCTCCACCTCCGCTGCTGTTGGCAACATCCTCAGCAGTGAC
>WEIT01011787.1:27358-57106 GCA_013389985.1 Dryoscopus gambensis
GGAGGAGCAGGCAGAGCCCTGGTTTCTGGACATAGGAAGATGTGCGTAGTGGCTGGTAAGATGGAAAAAGAGCATGCCTCTGCCCTGAACTGAGGGCAGGAGGAGCATGTGTGGAACCTCACAGGCTTCATGGGACTCTCTGTACCTGAGTTGTTATTCTGAGCCCAGCAATGCCTTGAAGAGTTCCTTTCCTGTATGCAGGAGACCATGGATATCCAGGGGATGACATGGATTAGAGCATTACTCAAGGCAGTGGCTTCTGTTTGTGCAGTAGTCAGGGATGTCTTCATTAGCTCCAAGGGAAAGAGCACAGAGGAAAATCCACTGCAGGGACTCTCACCCTCTGCTGTGTTTAACCTTGTACATGAGGACTGGAACAGAACAATTTGTTCAGTTGCCACAGAACAAAGGAGAACTTGGATGCCAAGGCATGAGTGTGCAACAACTTTGAGTCTAAGGAAGAAAAGGAGATGGCTCACAGAGGGCACCAGGGGCAGCCCCTAACATGCCGTGGAGCTCTGGCAGGGTCTCCATCTGCCTGCCATGCAGAGGGAGAGAGCAAAATATCCCCACTAGATGGGCCTGGGGAGACGAAAGAGCAGAGGAGAAGAAGGAAGCGATGTCTGGAAGTTGTCTTGTCCCCTCACGTGGAAGTACTTGGGCATGTGAGCAAGAAGCACAAGAGCGGTTGCCCTTTACTGACAACTTTGCCACAAACAAACCACTCAGAAATGACCCAAGTGAACATCACCTGCCCACAAGGGATGCCACCAGCCCTTGATCTAGGACTTCTGCCTCGTAAATCCTTGAGCCTCTTATCCCAGCACTTACAGAAGGAGATCTTCATATAGGAAAGCACGTGGCAGAAGCCAGGAAATGAAGAGGCCGCAGTGCAGGAAGCCAGGACACAGCCCCTACCATTAGCTGCGATGGTGCACATTTGACATGAGCTGGTCACAAAATTATTGCTTCCACCAAGATGCCTCTGGGCCTGAGGCAGTGAAGGACTGCTATAAAAGGCAGCCCAAGTCTCTACTCTCTCATCCACTTCTCTCACCTCCTCCTCCTCCTCAGGAATCAGGTGAGTGGGAAGCCTCTTCTCCTTCTCCTCCTGCTTCCAGACCAGCTCTTTCCTGGCTGGAGGTCTCAGCTGATGGGGGCTGTTGGAGCCCAGGGCTGGGAGCTGCTGCTGCTGGGAGAAGGCCGGGCAGAGAAGGTCTTGTGCAGACAGAGAGAGGCTGGGACTTGGCTGAGGTGGCTCCTGGGCTTTGAGCTGGGCAGTGCAATGTGGGCCAGGAGGTGCCTTGGCTCCAGGGTGGTTGGGGCCAGTGCTGCTTCTCATGTGTCCCCTCTTTCTGCTTCTCCCTGCCCTCTGTGCCAGGTGCACCTGTGACCGCGAGCCATGTCCTGCTGCCAGCCCTGCAACACCTCATGCCAGCCCTGTGGCCCCACCCCGCTGGCCAACAGCTGCAATGAGTGCTGTGTCAGGCAGTGCCAGAGCTCCACCGTCGTCATTGAACCCTCCCCGGTGGTGGTGACCCTGCCCGGCCCCATCCTCAGCTCCTTCCCACAGAACACCGTGGTGGGATCCTCCACCTCTGCTGCTGTTGGCAGCATCCTCAGCTGTGACGGAGTGCCCATCAACTCTGGGGGCTTTGACCTGTCCTGCATCACCAGCCGCTATGGAGGCAGCAGATGCCGTCCCTGTTAAAACTGTGGGCAACGTTTTTGGGCAAGAAACTCCAATACCTCTGAACCTGGTTTTGGGCAGGAGATAGAGCTTTGGGACATTTTCTTTACAGTGTCAAGCCATTGTTCCCTTCTTCTACATTTTTTTGTCTTTCTTTGCTGTCCGTGTCTCCCCAGGCCAGTCTAGGAGGGACATGTTGCTTTTCCTCCCTCTTCTGGGCAGGCAGATGCACACTGTGCAGGAGCTCCGCTGCATTTTAGTGGCTTCCTCTGGTGGTCTCTGTGAGCCACCTCCTTTTCTTCTTTACACTCAATAAAGCTGTTTTGCATCCAAGCCTTGGCCTCTAAGTCCTCCTTTGTTCTCTAGCAAATCTTTCGATCTGCTCAGGGTAAATGGTGGAGCAAGCAGAGGATGAGATTCCCTGCAGTGGATTTTTCTTCCTGCCCTTTTCCTTGGAGCTGACAAAGTCAGCCCTGGCTACTCAGCAGATAAAGGGCATCAGGAAGACATTGGGCAACAGCTGGGAAGTGAAACAAGAATTGATGAGTCCAGCCCACAACCTCTTCTCTTCCTTCTCCTCCACTCCCTTACCTCGTCTAGGGTCCATGGTTCCCACGCAGGAGTACGAGCAGATGAGATGCACTCCCTCAGCACAGGCAGGCAATGCTGCTGTCCAGGCATGCAGGGCTGAGGTAATTCACAAGTTAGGGTTGGTATCAGTCATATACTCAGGATACACTGTGGTAAATGACTTTTGGTTGAATTTGTGCAAAGGACTTACGGCTTCAGTATTAAATCACAACATTTGTCTCATATGTGGATTGATCTAATCTGTCCTTCAATGCATTCCTGACTGAAGTCTTGAATTATGGTCAGATTATGGGAAACATTAGTTAATATGTTGATTTGTGCCTGTTTTGTCTAGATGCTATTACTACTTAAAAATTTAAAAATAGTGAGAGAGAGGAAAACTATCTCCTCTTCTGATCATCTCAGACCCCTTGCCTCATTTTTCTTTCTCCAGTCCTCCATCACTTCTGCCTCTTCCTTCTGATCTGTCTCGGCCTAGTCTTTCACAGGCGTATGTGAAGAAAAAATATTGCAGAAGCTCTTTTCTTTCTCTGCAGTAAACACTTTCTCACCTTTCAGTGCAAACAGACAGGACCTTTCATAGTTGATGCAGGGACACAAAAGCTCTCACATCCCACTCATTTTTAGAGTGTCCCAGTCTCTCCTCTAGCTGGCGTGTGTTGTGCAGCATGCTCTGGCTGTCCATTCCTCTTCCATGTTTACAGTGCCAGGGCTTGCGTTTTTCTCTCCTTTAACCTTGGAGACTTCCAAAAGGACAAGAAATGAGGGGCAGGATTAAACATCTCACAGGTTCCTCATCCTGCTGGAGGTGTCCTGGAGCCAGCACAGAGGGACCAAGCACTATAGGCTGTTCCCTGGAGACTCTGGGCAGCATGATATTAGTTATGGAAGATCTGGTTTCCTCTGGGGTATCCCTGTGGGAGGTAAATGGCATTATTTTGCTATGGGATACATGTTGAGCTAAGGTCTCAAATCTCCTGCCCAAACACACCCCTGCCTTGCCGTTCCCGTAAATGTGGCTGTGGCGCAGAGCAAGGAAGAGGGAGCCTTTTCTGCTGTCACTTTGCATCCTCTTGATTTGCCTCTCAGAGCTTTTCCCTGCAGAATCACTGACCCATGTTTTCTTCCAAGCACCACTGGGCAGATCATGGTCACCCAGCAATGACAGCTCAGAGACGAGAGAGCACCTTCCATTCCACTTCTGCCTACCAGACCAGTAATTTTAATGGCTTGTTCTGGTACCAGGTGCGGAGAGGCCAAGCCCCACAGCTGGTCTCCTATCACGCAGGGCCTGGCCCCAAGCACAGCGGCCGTATCAGCACGCATCTGAACACCACGGGCAAATGCAGTGTCCTGCAGCTGGAGGAAGTGGAGGTGTCTGACAGTGCCTTGTACCTGTGTGCTGTGGAGGACACCCTGGTGCAGGGAACTTGCTGGGCTGTGCAACAACCCAGGGGAGGGAGGGGAGGTGTCTGTGCGAGGCTGAGCTTGGGGAAAGGTGAGCTCTTCTCTTGGAGCACTATTTCCTTGGTGCACCCAGAGACCTCCATGACACGGCACCGGTCCGGAGGGCTCCAAGGCTGGCTCAGGGACCCCCGGGGAGAGGCACGTGTCAAGAACCAAGGCAAAAGAAAGAAAAGCGCTCTTCTCCCTCGGGATGAGTTCTTCAGGTGTTTATTCCGTGGATCCAAGAAGGAAAAGAGGCCGGAGACCCCAGGAGGGTCCCTTTTGACCCCTCAGGTAGGAGGAGGAGGGGGAAAAGCCCATCACCAATAGGATACAGCTTACGTGGGGAGACGGGGCAGGGTCCCAGGTAAAGGTGTATGGTTTCAGAGGTTTACAACATCACCATGTGCGAGGGACAAGAAAGGACATGTATAACATAACATCACCCAGTGCAAAACTTATTAATAACATATCAATATCCTAACTACATTAGTGCAATACAACACCTCCAGGCCAGTACATTCTTCCAGAAGGAGTCAATGTCAGTGACTTGAGAAGAAGGAAAAGGTGGTGAAAAAACCCTGCTTTGGACCTGGTTTCCCTGTGCATTCCTAGGACAGGAAACTATTTGCCATGTGCTGTGCAAGGATCACTTGACCATTCTCCTCTCTGCATGCTCTGCACAGCACCAAGGGCTGGAAGGAACCAATCAGAGACTCACCTGAGCCTCGTAGTCAGTTCCTGTGAAAAAGGTTTGGGGTTTTTGTGTTTCCTTTTTTAAATAAAAAGGTTTCATTTCATTCCCTGGGCTTTTCTCAAAACCCCAATTACTCATTGCAGCTCTTGGCCAGCAGGGTGGGGCTGGCAAGGCTGGCAGCAAGGAGTGCAAGGCTGGCACTGCTCTGTGCAGGATGTGTCTTGGGGCACAAGGGGCACCTGGACACAGAGCAGGGAGGAAGAAAAATATAAGGATACACGAGGAACAGCCTGTCACCACAAAAGGAGTGAGTCCAAGAACATGCGGGGCCAGGAGGTAGAGGCTCTGTAGAGGTGTGTGAGGGCTCATTGGCCCCATCCTGTGAGAGCTCGAAGAGAGCCACCAGCTGCTATGCAGCCACTGCCTAGCCCCTGAGTCATTTTCTGTCAGACTCATCTTGAATGCAAAATACCACATTTGAAATGCAAAACATCCCACTTAATGCTGTGGGATGTGGTTTGGCTTCCTGAATGGCTGTGTTCATATTTCCTGTTTTATTTCAGGCACATTTCCCAGTCAACACAGCTTCTTCTTTTTTTTTTTTTTTTTTGTGACAAGATTTGAGGCCCAAGCAATTTTGGATCAAAACACATCAGCTTGGGCAGAGGACTCATGTGACATGCAGGATGAGTGTAGTAAAAGCAAGTTATGTCAGTCTGGATCACTGGTTTGGGGGTCTTTGGTGGCCCTGTTGGCAAGGAATGACTCAGTTCCTGGATTTTATGCTATCCTGCCTAACAAGGAACCCAGAAAAATTCTACTCCTCCTCTTCCAGAGAGAAGTGTGTGGAGCCCATGTCTGGGACCTTGTTCCTCTCCAGAATGCTCCAGCCCAGTCACCATCATCTCCACATGTCCACAGCAGAGGCCACAGTTCACTCTTTCACAGAATCACAGAATTTGCTGAGTTGGAAGGGACCCAAAAGGATCATTGAGTCCAACTCATAGCCCTGCACAGGACACTGTCAAGAGTCACCCTATGTGTCTGAGAATGTTGTTTAAACTCTTGTTGACCTCTGTCAGGCTTGGTGCTGTGCCCACTGCCCTGGGGAGCCTGGTCCAGTACCTGACCACCCTCTGGACAAAGAACATTTTTCTAATATCCAATCTAAACCTCTTCTGACACAAATTCAGCCTATTCTTTCTAGTCCTGTCACCACAGAGCAGAGATCAGTGCCTTACCCTCCTCTTCCCCTCACAAGGAAGTAGTAGGCTGAAATGAGATCTGACCTCAATCTCTTCCTCCCCAGGCTGAACAGACCAAATGACATCAGATGCTATTCATACAGCTTCCCCTCAAGGCCCTTCCCAATCCTTTTGGCCTCCTTTGGAGACTCTCCAACAGCTTAATGTCTTCCTTTACATTGTAATGCCCACAACTGCATCCAGGACTCAAGGTGAGGCCGCCCCAGTGCAGAGCAGAGTGGGACAGTCCCCTCCCTTGCTCAGCTGGTGTTGCTGGTCCTGATGCCCCCCAGGACACTGTTGGCTCTTCTGGCTGCCAGGGCACTGCTGACTCATATCCAACTTGCCATCAACCAGGACCCCCAGGTCCCTTTCTACGGCCCTGCTTTACAGGCTCTCATTCCCCAGTCTGTCTGTACATCCAGGGCTGCACCATCCCAGGTGCAGAATTGGGCACTTGCCCTTGTTGAACTTCACTTGTTGGTGATTAATTTGACGAGGTATCCCTGCAGGGTGTCCCTGCCTCAGAGGGAGTCGACAGCTTCTCCTAGTTTAGTATCATCTGTGAACTTGCTTAGTTTCCCTTCCAGTCCTTCATCCCAGTCATTTACGAAGAAGATGAAGATGGAGCACTACAGAATCCCAGTAGTGACAGGTCACCTGTCTGATGTCACCCCAGTCACCGTCACTGTTTGTGCCTGACCTGTGAGCCAGTTGCTCACCCATCACATGATGTGTTTATCCAGCTGTGGCCTGGACATTTCATCCAGAAGAATCCTGGGGGAGACAGTGTCGAAAACTTTACTGAAGTTCAAAAAGATTATGTCAACTGGTGATCAAGCAGATGGGTTACCTTGTCATAAAAGGAAATCAGATCTGACAAGCAGGACTTTCCTGTCGTGAAGCTGTGCTGGCTGTGACTTTGTGTGTTCTTGTCTGACGTGCACGTGTGTGGAGCTGGGACTGTGTGAATATACATAGGTGCAAAAATGTGTGCATTATTCCTTTCTGACATGCGTAAGTGTGTGTGTGTGTGTGTGTGTGTGTGTGTGTGTGTCCCTCCTCATCAGGGATTGCTCTACTTATGGCAGTGACACTCTCCACTGCTCTGCCAATAAGCTCCACAGAGCATCCAGAGTCTGAAGGAACTTCAGTGTAGCTGAAAAACAGAACAAACCTGGAAGAGAATTATCCTCACCACAGGCACTGAAATGCAGTCTTCTCTATCTTCAGTCCTCCTTGTCCTACTTCTTCAAAGCTCACACTCTGCTGCCAATGATTCCCGGACCCAATTAGGATGATTTCACACCAGTTTGGATCCTTAGTTTAATTCAGTGTAAACAATATTGGGAATGCCTAAACATGGCTTGTAGTCTTCATTCCCTGCTTCTCCAGGCCAGGACACAGCACTCCCAAGATCCAGGGTCTTCAAAAGGATGAGGTTTGCTTTATGGACAGCAGAAAGGCTGAGAAATCCTGCCAGCTGCATCCAGGCTGTGCCCAAGTGAGTTTGCTTGCACTGCAGTGTCAGTGCTGTCTGGTGTGAGACACACCTCTGCCTCACACTCAAGCCAATGCCAAATGTGCCAATGCAGCCCATCAGCCTGGTGCTGTGTTAGGCAGGGGCTGAGACCGCGGACTCAACATGTTCTGATCTAAAGGATCATGGCATAGGGAAAAGCAAGTGCTCAATGGGTATTTGTCCTCACTTTTTATTGGGTCATGAAGGGGAGAGGAAGATGGAGTAGAAACCATGGTCCAGCACAAAGGTTATTCTCTGCATTTCAACTCCTGATATTCTGCAAAGGAAATTATGTCCAAGACCCTCACACCAAGGACGCCAGTGCAGCTCTGGCCATACTGACAGGGACACCCTTCCTCAGGAGATCATGGGGCTGCTATTGCTTCAGGGTCTCCAGACTTTCTGGGCATTTATGGGCAAAGAAACATCAAGACAAGGCTTGATGGTGTCTGGAAGCAGAGCAGCCAGGGGATGGCTTCCTCAGCTCCAGGAGATTGTACCCTTAAGAGTTGCCCCTCCATGGTGCCCCAAAAGTCCATTCCTCTGTGAATGGAGAAGGGTCTCCTTTGGTCCTCACCCACTTCCAGAAAGGTGAGCAACACCTTTCTCCTTTGGCATTCAGGAGTGCAACCAGGGGGAAGGACCACACAGAGGCCAGACTTGAATGCATAGAACTTTAATGAAATGAAAGAAGGAAACAAAGGCACTGCAAGCAGAGGTCAGCAGCACAGCACCAAGGGCAGCAGAGAGTCTGCGCTCCTTGGCTCTGGAATAGTTCCTGCATAATATTGGTCTACCGGTCCCACAAAGAGCAGGAACCAAATGGTCCCTACCAAGCTGGCCTTTGGGGAACACTGCAGCACAACACTGAAAAGGGAGAGAAAGGCAAGTTCCGTCAGCTATCCTGCAAACAGCACCCAAAACCTAGATCCTCTGCCCAACACCATGTTCTGAGTTCCCTGAGGTGTCTCCATGGGGCTTTCACAGCATCTTTAGCAGGGACGACATCTGTTGCCACCGTAGCGCCTGGTGATGCAGGAGATGTCAAAGCCCCCAGAGTTGATGGGCACTCCGTCACAGCTGAGGATGCTGCCAACAGCAGCCGAGGTGGAGGATCCCACCACGGTGTTCTGTGGGAAGGAGCTGAGGATGGGCCCGGGCAAGGTCACCACCACAACAGGCGGCTCAATGACAACGGTGGAGCTCTGGCACTGCCGCACACAGGGCTCATTGCAGCTGTTGGCCAGCGGGGTGGGGCCACAGGGCTGGCAGGGACGGCATGAGGTGTTGCAGGACATGTCTTGGGGCTGCAGGTGCACCTGGCAGAGAGAGCAGAGAGGAAACAGAGCACAAGGGTGGTGAGGAGCAGCCTGGTTACCCCATCACAGAAGAGCCAAGGCCATCATGAGTGGGAAGCTGGAGACTGCACCAGGAGCCCTACAAAGAGCAGCCCGAATCTGGAAGTTCTCTCCCAGGGCACAAACCAAAAGGCACCACAGTCACCAGCCTCTCTCTATGCCAGCCTCCTCCCTGCTGTCCTCTCTTATGACCAGATGCTCCAAACCCCAAATATGAGAAAGCCAACATCAGCTGAGATGTCCAGCAAGTGGAGATCTCCCTTTGGAAGAGAAAGAGAAGGGGCTTCAGACTCACCTGGTTCCCAAGCAGAAGGAAGCAAGAGAAGTGGCTGAGAGAGCAGAGACTTGGGCTGCCTTTTATACCTGCCCTGCACTGCCGCAGGACCAGGGGCAGCCTTTGCAGAGGTAACAATTTCCTGGCAAGCTCATCTTGAATGCAAACCAGCATACCTAATGATATGGGCTGTGCTTTCATTTCCTGCACTGCTGCCTTTTCATTTCCAGGTTTGTTCCATGCCCGTTCCCCAATGAAGGCTTCTTCTGATCCCTGGGATTAAAGGCCCCAGGATTTCTAAGGCAGGAATGCAGCAGTGCAGGCAGAAGACTCAGTTTATGTACTGCATGGGCCCAGACCAGGCAAGTGATGCTATCCTGATCAGTCTTCTGGTGTTTTTTGAAGTGTTGTTTTCAGGAAGAAGCTGCAGCACTCATAGAATCATATAATCATAGAATGGCTTGGGCTGGATAGAACTCCTTCATAAAGAGAAGCAGAGACACTCACTAGACGAGGTTGTTCCAAGCCCCATCCAACCTGGCCTTGAGCACTTCCAGCGAAGTGGCAGCCACAGCTTCCATGAGAAGAGTTCCATTGCCTCACCACCCTTTGAGTAAGGAATTTGTTCTTAACATCTACATCTTTCCTCTTTTAGTTGAAACCATTCTACTTTGTCCTATCAGTGTCTGCCTGTGTAAAAAGTCAACATCCATCTTTTTATAAGCCCCCTTCACATACTGAAAGGCCTCAATAAGGTCTCTCCAAAGCCTTCTCTTCTCCATGCAGAACAACCCCAACTCTCTCAGCCAGTCTTCATAGGAGAGTTGCTCCAGCCCTCTGAGCATCTTTGTGGCCTCCTTCAGACCTGCTCTAACAGGTCCATGTCTTCTTTGTGCTGAAGACTCCAGGTCTGAATCCAGGTGGGGTCTCACAAGATCAGAGCAGATGAGGAGAATCACTGCCCTCAACCTGCCAGTCACACCTTTTGTGATGCAGCTCAGGATGAAGTTGGCTTTCTGGGCTGCAAAGGCAAACTGTTGGCGCATGTCCAGCTTTTCATCCACCAGAACTCCCAGGTCCTTCTTCACAGGTCTGCTCTCAAGGAGTTCATCTCCTAGTCTGTACTCATGTCTGGGTTTGTCCTGATGCAGATGCTGCACCTTGCACTTGAACTTCTTAAACTTCATCAGGTTCACATGGGCCCACTTCTCAAGTTTCTCCAGTTCTCCTTGGATGGAAGTCTCCTTCTGTAGTGTCAGCTGTACTGCTCAGCTTTGTGTCATCTGCAAATGTGCCAAGGGGGCACTCGATCTAATATCTCTGGCATTGAAAAAGATACTAAAAAGCACCAGTCCCAAGACAGAGCCTTGAGACATGCCCCTCTTCCCCTGCTTCCGTGTGGTCACAGAGCCACAGACCAAAGCTGTGTCCATCCAGCCATTTCCATATTTGCAATAGAACACCCTTTAAATCCATGTGCATTGGGTTTGCATGGCCTGGTTTTGGTAGCGGGAGGGCTACAGGGGTGGCTTCTATGAGAAGTTGCTGGAAGTTTCCTTGGTGTCCAGCAGAGCCAAAGTCAATTGGCTCCAGGACAGACCCACTTCTGGCCAAGGCTGAGCCCATCAGAGATGGAAGTGACACCTCGGGAATAACATGTTTAAGAAGGAAAGAAGTTATCACATGGGTGTAGTTGCGGCCAGAGAAGAGCGGAGTGAGAATATGTGAGAGGAACAGCTCTGCAGACACCAAAGGCAGTGGAGAAGGAGCAGCAGGAGCTGCTCCAGACTGAAGCTGAGATTACCCTGTAGCCCAGAGTGAAGACCATGGGGAGGCAGCTGTGTCCCTGAAGCACATGGAGGGCACAGGGGTGCAGAGATGCACCTGCGGCCCCTGTAGGAGCCAGCACTGGAGCAGGGGGATGCCTGAGAGGAGGCCATGACCCCGTGGGAGTCCTGTGCTGGAGCAGAGTCCTGGCAGGGACCTGTGGGGAGAGGAGCCCATGCTGGAGCAGGTTTGCTGGAATGACTTGTGACCCTGTGAGGGTTACTGAAGGACTGACCCCATGGAAGAGTGACCCACACTGTAGGAGTTTGTGGGGAACCACGGCCTGTGGGAAGGACTCATTTTGGAGAAGTTCATGGAGAACTTCTCCCATGGGAGGGACCCCACCCTGGAGCAGGGGAAGGACTTCCACTCCTCTCCCGCAGCAGCCACAGGAACAATCTGTGATGAATTGACCATGAGCCCATTCCTGTCTCTCTGCTCCACTGGGTAGGGGAGGAGATAGAGCTGGGAAGGAGGGGATGTTTGTTTTTTTAAGTTTTTTTTATAAGACTTATTTTACTTCTCATTATCCTCCTCTGATTTTGTTGGCAATAAATTCAAGTAATATCCCTTAGTTGAGTCTGTTTTGCCAGGGACAGTATTTGATGAGAGATCTCTTCCAGTCATTATCTCAACTCATGAACCATTGTTATATTTTCTCTCCACTGTCCACTTGTAGAGGAGAGTGATAGAGTGGCTTTGGTGGGTGCCTGGCATCCAGCCAGGGTCAACCCACTACACTGTCTCTCCAGTTTGGAGATAAGGATGTTGTGTGGACTCTGTTGAAGGCCTGACAGAAGTTTAGGTAGATTATACTGGCCAGTCTTCCCTTGCTGACTGTTTCAGTCACTCCATAATTGAAGGCCACCGGATTGCTCAGACATTACTTGCCCTAGGAGAAGCCTTACTGGCTGTTTTGGATCACCTCCTTGTCCCAAATATGACTTACAGTCGCTTTCATGAGGATCTGCTCCATGATAACCCCAGGCACAGAGGTGAGGTTTACCAGTCTGTGGTTCCCCGGGTCTTTTGTATCTCCTCTTTAAAAATCCAGTCTGCTGCTGGATGCCCATGGACTCCTGTGCACAAGAATGGGCCATGTCCTTCCCTATCCCTCCCTCCTCAGCTCACTCTGATGGTTATTTTTTGTTGTCTCCCCATGTGTGTGCATTGGGCTGCTGGGTTTGACTCTATCCTACCTAACTCTGCCCTCAGGAAAAATTTCTGGCTTGTTTTGACTTGTCCACTGTTCTGAGCAGTCTGTGAGTACATAAACAATGCCATGAGCTTGCCTGGGGCCTTGCCCTTCCCCACAAGGCTCCAGCCCTGCTGCGGCTGTCTTCTGGTGTCCTCAGCAGGAGGTGTTCACAGTAGGGTGTGTTCCTACACCTGTTCATGTCTTGGGTGCTCTTGTGTGCAACCAGACTTATGTGCATGTACCAGAGGTGCATATTTGACAGGTGTATATGAACACGTGTCCTTTTCTGTCTCTCCTCAGAAACGGACTGTGTTGCTCATGGCAGGGACACTCTCCATGGTTCTGTTTGTGAGCTCTGCAAAGCAGTGGGAGCTCAAGTGCAGCTGGAAGGTAATGGCATCAGCCTCCTAGAAATCTCTCCAAAAAGAGGCACTGTAATCAACCCGTTTCTTGAACCCTCCTTCTCCTGATCCTCCAAAGCTCAGACTCCACTGATGATGCCAAGGCCCAACAAGGACTACCAATGTAGGTCCTTAGTTTAGTTCAGTGTAACAGCATTGGGACTGCCTCAGCATGGTGGGCAGTCCCCCTCTGCCTGCCTGACCAGGTCAGGACACAGCTGCTAGGGGGTTCAAAAGGATGGGGTTTGCTTTATCCTGGAGAAAGAATAAGGAATCCTACTTACTCTCTTTGTTCAGGCCGTGTCCAAATGGATCTGCTTCCAGTGAATTGTTCATGCTTCCAGGTGTGGGACACAGCCTTCCTTCATGCCAAAGCCAATGTCAAATACATTTGTGCAGCTCACGGACCTGGTGCTGTGTCAGGCTGAGATCTTGGCCCAAACAGATACTGAGTTAAAGAATCGCAGTACGTGCTGTTGGTGTGCACTGGAGTGGAAGGACAGAGACACTGTGTGTTGCACAAGGAAAGCCAATAAATGGGGTTATTGGGCAGATGGGTGCTGGAGGATGCACCCATCCAGTGCAGTGGTGCAGATGTCACTGTGTCCCCAGGTAGGAGTGGTGCTTGTGCCCTGGGTCTGCCTGTGGAGCAGAGAGAGAGCAGGGGACTCCAGGGGTGCCAGGCAGAGCAAGGAGCTGGATTGCCCCTATATTAGCAGTTTATCCAGTGACAGCAGTGCAGGTCTTGTGGGGGAAAAGGTGAGGTGTGGTCATCACAAGAACATGTCCATGGCCAAAGAGGTGGAGGAGTTCAGAGACTCTTCCCTAAATCTCCAGCAGGAAGAATGTGCAGGGAACTTTCCCTGTTGGTTCCTTCATGCTTCAGCCCTTGTTTTGAGCTTAGCTTTGCCTTCATCAGCTCCTTCCCTGCATTCAGGGAACTGTAGACATCTGAGATGTCCCAACCTTTTAATCATTTGCTTAAGCTGAGGGTGGAAGTTGAAAAAGAAATTTTGGAGTATCACAGAAAAAAAAAAAATCCCTAAATGTCTATGTTAATAGTGAAGCCAGCTGTTCTTCACAGAAACTCAGAGATTAATGCCATGACTGTGTCATGGAAAGGAAGAAGAATGTTGTACCCTAGTAGGCCCAACTTTCTGTAGAGACACACTATGCCATTCTGTCATCAGCCCTGTTACCCATCATCTACAAACAGTGAAGGGATGGCTGAAAAGCAGAGATTTCCAACAGGTATGCACAGGGTACAGACACTCGCTAGAATTGCATCCTACAGAACTTGGCTTACCCAGTCCCCATCAACCTTATTGCCAAGAGAGATATATTCAGTGCCCTGATACCTTTGTCACCCTGACCCACCATTGGTCAAACAGGCAAGAGGAGGTCATGTCATCAAAGGACTTTACAACCTCACTTTCTGGAAGAAACGGACATCTGTCTGCATTCCGGACTCCCAGATGGGGAAAGGGCAATTTACACAGTCTCCATCATGGATGTGTGGATGGATGGATGGATGGATGGATGGATGGATGGATGGATGGATGGATTCTGTTTATCCAGCCCTTCCTGACTGAGGCCTCTGGTGTGCTTTTGATCAAAACAGTGCCCAAGAACATCAGACTGAGCAAGAGGGACGTTTTTGAACAGAACTTGTCTGCCACAGACAGCTCACAGATACTGCTGAGTGCGTCCTGTTGTTACGTCCACAGCTCAAGGGGACCAGGATGACTTTGCACAGAGCTTTCCTGGAGCAGTGCTGGTCCTGATACAGCAGGACCTTTGAAGCCCTGAGCCTGAGCAAAGCTGCTCCATCTGTGCTTGGGAGTGACAAGGTACCACCAAGAGGTGAAGGGTCTGTGGGCATCGGTTACTGTCCTTGGACTGCCCTGGCCCGCGAGGGTTCACGGGGACTCCAGTGTGAGACCCAGTGTGGTTAATGCCAGTACTGACTTGTGAACGATGCCAGCCCTGCATGCCTGCCAAAACCTGGGCCCTGCCACGGGCCTTAGGTGTGGTGGTAGGGCTGCAAGGAGGAACAGATCCCAGCTGCCCATGCCCATTTGTGCTGGCCATGGTCTGAGACTGG
This sequence comes from Dryoscopus gambensis, assembly GCA_013389985.1. Lineage (NCBI taxonomy): Eukaryota > Metazoa > Chordata > Aves > Passeriformes > Malaconotidae > Dryoscopus > Dryoscopus gambensis. The sequence continues at coordinate 41,711 of WEIT01011787.1, forward strand.
GCAGTGAAGAGGAGGAGAAGATGGAGATGAGGCCATGGGCCAGCCCTGAGGCTATTCCACACAACCACACTTCTGACATCCTCTGGGAATGTTTTCTGTCTACCCTAGCACAGCAGTGACCAGAGAAAGAGGTGATGCATTCCCATCATCCTGCAGGGTGGTTTGTCCCCAGGACCTCTGACAGAATTCTAGTTGTCACTTGAGGACAGCAGAGGTTTTGCAGGAGGTGTTGGGGTATATGTGGGCAGAGGCACTGAAGGGCAAGGGCTGATTGCCTTGGGGCATATTTTGCATCCTGCCCCAGGACTGTACCCCAAAGTGGACCCTCTGCAGTGTATCCAACCTCACATTTTTCTGGATGAAGGATCTCACTACATTGTCACCTTATCCCCTGCCCGTGTCAACACTGTTCTCTCCCGGCAGCATGCAAGGGCATATGTGGAGGGAAGGACCACCTGGAGACCCGACTTGAGATGCAAAAATCTTTATTGAGTTTAAAGAGGGAATCAAAGTTTTTACAAGCACAGGTCCTCAGTGCAGGGATCTGGAGAGACAAGCAAAAGACTTCACCTCTTGGCCATGGTGAAGTCCATGCAGGGCATCCGTTTGCCTTGCCTGCAGAGTGCAGGCTGGCTTGGAGGAGCTTTGCAGCCCAGGGGAGCAGAAGGACATAATGAAAATAAAGAAAAGGAGATATGTAGGCAAGACATAGGGCACGCTTTCGAAGTGCCTGAGCTGGGCCCTTCCTGGCAGCGTTTTCAGGAGGAACTAAAGATGGTCAGTTCCTCTGAAAGAAATGACCTGAAGATTCTTCCTTTGTCCAGCACCATGCCTGGAGATCCTGGAGACACTTCCCAAGACCTATATATGCCCGGCACCATTAGCAGGGGAGGCCCCTTCTTCCACCGTAGCGCCTGGTGATGCAGGACAGGTCAAAGCCCCCAGAGTTGATGGGCACTCCATCACAGCTGAGGATGCTGCCAACAGCAGCCGAGGTGGAGGATCCCACCACGGTGTTCTGTGGGAAGGAGCTGAGGATGGGCCCGGGCACGGTCACCACCACAGCAGGCGGCTCAATGACAACGGTGGAGTCCTGGCACTGCCTGACACAGCACTCATTGCAGCTGTTGGCCAGCGGGGTGGGGCCACAGGGCTGGCAGGGACGGCATGAGGTGTTGCAGGACATGTCTTGGGGCTGCAGGTGCACCTGGCAGAGAGAGCAGAGAGGAAACAGAGCACAAGGGTGGTGAGGAGCAGCCTGGTTACCCCATCACAGAAGAGCCAAGGCCATCATGAGTGGGAAGCTGGAGACTGCACCAGGAGCCCTACAAAGAGCAGCCCGAATCTGGAAGTTCTCTCCCAGGGCACAAACCAAAAGGCACCACAGTCACCAGCCTCTCTCTATGCCAGCCTCCTCCCTGCTGTCCTCTCTTATGACCAGATGCTCCAAACCCCAAATATGAGAAAGCCAACATCAGCTGAGATGTTCACCAAGTGGAGATCTCCCTTTGGAAGAGAAAGAGAAGGGGCTTCAGACTCACCTGGTTCCCAAGCAGAAGGAAGCAAGAGAAGTGGCTGAGAGAGCAGAGACTTGGGCTGCCTTTTATACCTGCCCTGCACTGCCGCAGGACCAGGGGCAGCCTTTGCAGAGGTAACAATTTCCAGGCAAGCTCATCTTGAATGCAAACCAGCATACCTAATGATATGGGCTGTGCTTTCATTTCCTGCACTGCTGCCTTTTCATTTCCAGGTTTGTTCCATGCCCGTTCCCCAATGAAGGCTTCTTCTGATCCCTGGGATTAAAGGCCCCAGGATTTCTAAGGCAGGAATGCAGCAGTGCAAGCAGAAGACTCAGCTGATATGCTGATGGGCCCAGACCAGGCAAGTGATGTAACAGTCTGTATCACTGGTGGGGTTTTTTGTGTTCTAGCAATTCTCAGCTGGTTGCCCAAGGACTCCTGTGCACTAGGATATGTCCAATCCTTCTCTTTCCCTCCTTATGGTCACTTCTTCCCTCCCTGTGTCCATGGACTGTACAACTGGTTTTGGCCCCAACCTGCCTAACCCTGCTATCTGGAAAAAAATTCTAGCTTGTTTTAACTCATCCCCTCTTTGTGCAGCACGGAAAATGTCACGGGCTTGTCTGGCTCCTTGTCCTTCCTCACAATGCTCCAACTCTGCTGCAGTTGTCCCCAGGTGTCCTCAGCAGAGTCAACAGTAGGTTGTTCCTACAACCTTGACTTCTACAGGATAGAGAGGTGGGCCCATGCAATCCTCATGAAGCTCAAGAAGGCCAAGTGTAAGGTCCTGAATGTGGGTTGGACACAGACTGGGAAATGAGTAGACTGAGAGCAGCCCAGCCAAGGAGGATGTGGGTGTGCTGGTGAATGAGAGGCTGGACATGGCCTGCAATGTGCACATGCAGCCCTGGAAGCCAATTGTATCCCAGAATTGTATTGAATCAAAAGAAGCGTGACTACCAGGTCTACGGAGGTGGTTCTTCCCCACTACTCTGCTCTTGTGAGACCCCAGCTGGGGTGCTGTGTCCAGTTCTGGGGCCTCCAACATAAGAGGGATGTGGAGATGCTGAAGCAAGTCCAGAGGAGGCCACAAAGATGCTCAGAGGGCTGTAGCCCCTCTGCTATGGAGACAGGGCTGGGAGAGATGAATGTGTTCAGCTGGGAGAAGGTCCTCGGGATACCTTAAATCACATTGCAGGGCCCAAAGAGGATCCAAGAGAGATGAAGATGGACTTTTTACAAGGGCATGGAGTGACAGGACAAGGGGGAATGGCTTCCAACTCAAACAGGATAGATTCATGCTAGTTACTAAGAAAAAAATCTTCCCTATGGGGGTGGTGAGGCCCTGGCACAGGTTGTGCAGAGAAGCTGTGGCTGCCCCATCCCTGGAAGTGGAGGCTGTGCTGCTGTGAAGCACATATTTGTGTGACTTTTACAGTTGCTTCTAGATTCAGGGATTTTGATGATGAAAACTGTCAAAGAAACTTGACTTGGGACAGATCTATTGGAGGCCACACCATAAACAGGCCAAACCAGCCTTGTCAATGCCTTCTGCTTAATATAATGCTGGAATTCTCAGAGCAAGTATCCTACCAGCTCTTCTTCCTGTTCCTACTCTCTGTGGACCTCCACTGATGGCCACAGCTGGAGAATGAGGCCTTGGGTAGGAGGCACAGCTGCTCTTACGGTTTTGCCATTGTCACAGTAGGCCAAGATGGGAAGGGCCCTTCCTTACCCTGCATCATCAAGTGGAAAACAGCCATCAGCCAGACTCTGGACAAGATTCTTCCTGCACTCATCCACTGCCAGAGAGTGGTACTACTCTTTTTCCTGTCTCTCCTTCTTGTCAGGGAAATCAGCAGTGCTGGAGGGAGCTCCCCTGTTCCTGACTCCACGCCAGTTTCTCTGTCCAACAGCTGGTGATGGTCTCAGTGATCAGGAGATCTCAGTAATCTCCCTTCCTCCCATGAGCTAAAGGAGGGGTTCTGGGGACCTATTTTCAGTCAATCCCACTACGGCATTGCTTATGGAAACTCAGCTCAAGGGTGCCGAGTTTCCAAATGGATCCCACCCTTTGAACTGGTGTCTGTTGCTCATGAAGTATCATCCCCTTCACCTGAGAAATCTCAGGGTACTCATTTGTTTTCCTGCTGCTGTTCCTCTCTCAGATAGCCTGCCTCTCCCAAGTGACATGGGAGCCCCGTGTGAGGCTTTGCATGCCCCTGTTTATCTCAGAGGGCTCTAAGCAGTGTTGATGAGGAATTCACAGCAAGTCTCAGTGTCCTGCACTCTGCTGTGTCTTGAATTGCTTGGACATTTCAGGTCCTGCTTTTTGTTGCATTCCAGGACTGTAGGGGGCTTTAACACTCCAAATACACAATTTTCTCCAAAATGCATCATTCCTAAGCAGAAATGACAAGCAGTGATGTCTGTTTGAGTATAAATACAGTCTCAGACTCTTTTTGCTGTCCCAGCCATTTTCCCAAATGCCACTGAAAAAGAGCACAGCTGACAAAGGGTGGGAATGAGCCTGTCCTTGGGCAATGGTGCCTGGGCCTGGATACAGGTCTGAGTGCCAAGTGCCCAGGTGGATGCAGGAGGTTTGTGGATCTCCTCCAGAAATGCCATTGCTTCAGAAGGGAGGGGTAAATGTTCAGTTCAGACTCAATCATCTCCCTCAGAGAGCTCTACACTCAGGTAAAATTAATCCCACATTCTCCATAAAGGTGTGTCTACCGTGTTGATGCCTCCTCATTATGAAGTGGTTACATGGACTATCTTCACTGTCAGTGTGCAAAAAGAAAAGCTTTGAGAACATGATTAATCTGTTCTGAAATGAAAATTGGGAGGGGAAAAGCAAGTGCTGTTTGGAAGTGCTAATATCCTCCCAATGAGTGTAAAGAGAGACTTGCTTCCCAGCCAGCCTTCCACAGGTCTGCACTTTGAGTGCTTTGCCAATCACATTAAAGTTTTTCCACAACAAAGCCCAAAATGGGTGGAACAATGTACTGCTAAAAATGATGTGGGGTTTTAGATGTGGAAATGCTCAGACACATCTAGTATGAAGCACACCATTTTGCATAATTTTAATTAAAAATAAGAGAGTAGATTCAGATACTAAGGCAAGGAAGGAAGAGGAATTATGCAAATTTTGTTTGCAGTCTTATGCTAGGAAAACTGACTATAGGTAGAGATATCAGACATTGCCAAATTTTATCTTGAATTAGAGTATGATTTGATGAAATAGCTACAAGAATGTGGCATAGATACATCCACAAAACATCAGGCTAAATGGAGAAACACATGTCTATTTCCTAAAGCAATGTTTCCTGAAGTTGCTGGGATTTCTTTAGGAGATTCAGACAAACCGTGACCAAATGAGGCACTTGGCAAACTTGGGTAGAAACCTGTGGGAGTACCACTCCTCCAGCTCTGTTACAGAAGCATTTATGGATGGGGTTTGTGACCCTTTCCAAGCACAGCACTTTAAAGGACTGGGAGGCATTCTGAATTCACTGGGAATGAACAGAGGGTGGGGGGAGCAGCAGAACTGAGGCTCAGCCCAGCCAGAGATGGCTGTAGGTTGATATGAGCTCATTGGGGAATTGATGGCTTCTCACTGCCTGCCATGCCCACACAGACCTACACATCAGTGGGGATCTTGTGCAGGGCAGAAGTCATGGGAGGGAGGGAATGAATCTGTTTGTTCAACTGATGCCCTTTGAAAATTCAATTCACTTCTTCTGGAAAGCCCGTACCAGAGCAAGTTTCACCTCTTTGTTCCTGAGTGTGTAAATGAAGGGGTTTAACAAAGGAGTTACCACTGTGTTAAAGGTATTCACGATTTTGTTCAGATCCAGGGAGTTCTGGGCCGATGGCTTGACGTACAGGAACATGGTGGAGCCATACCAGACTGTGACGACACTGAGATGGGCAGAGCAGGTGGAAAAGGCCTTCTTCCGGCCGTGGAGAGTCTGGATCCTCAGGATGGAAGAGATGATGTACATGTAGGAGACCAGGGTGACCACACAGGAGGCCACCACAACAATTATGGAGACAAGGAAGGTTGCCAGCTCCACAGGCCATGTATCACTGCAGGAGAGGGCAAGGCAGGAATCTATATCACAGAGAAAATGATTGATGACATCTGGCCCACAGAAGGTCAGCCTGGATGTCAGAAAGGCCAGAAGGGAGATGGACAAAAAGCCTCCCAGCCAGGAGCTGAGTGCCAGCCTGACAGAGAGGACGCTGTTCATGAGGGAGCTGTACCTCAGGGAGTAGCATATGGCTAAGTAGCGGTCATAGGCCATGACAGCCAGGAGAAAACATTCAGTGGAACCTAGAGAGAGAAGGAAGAACAGCTGGAGGATGCAGACACTGAAGGAGATGGTCTGGCTAGTCCCCAGCATGACCCCTATGGCTTTGGGAACAACACCTGTAGTGTACCAGATCTCCAGAAAGGAGAGATTACAGAGGAAAAAGTACATTGGGGTGTGTAGGTTGCTGCTTCTCCACACAAGGGCTATGATGGATGCATTGCCTATTACTGTCAGGGAGTACATCAGTGCAAACACCACCACAAGGGAGACTCGCGATTGCCATGTGCCTGGGAAGCCAAGGAGGAAGAATTCTTCCACACTTGTCCCATTTGTCATGTTCTTCCAAATGTTGAGGTCCATCTGCAAAGAAGAAAAAGCCTCTGTGAAAGTTTGCATGCCTGTGCTGGTCCTTCAGATGCTACAAGTAGCGAAAAAAAATCACCATCCCTGAAAATGCAGTTGGTGCACAACATGGGAAAATGGCATTTATCCTAAGTTAAAATCATAAGAGAACTCCTTCCCTGATGAAACAGGTTTGGACAACTAGATCTGACCCTGAAAATCAGGCCTAACCCAACAAATGAACACCTGGAGAATTATTTTATCAGCTTGTGCACCTCCTTTACAACATGGGGAATGTAATAACTTCTGTGAGATGAAAATCCCACTTAGGAAACTATGGGCAACAGGCTGAGGCACTCCAGCTATGGGAAAAGCTGTTAGAAGTAGGAAGGGAATAACATAACCTGTACTATCCAAGGCAGGCAATACTGAGGTGTGATATCAGCAAATGCAACTGAGGAATACAAATACTGTTAGGATAATGTGGCACTGCAAGAGGCTTTCTCACCTCTTCTAGGTCAGTTTATTACAAGGGATTGAGACTGAGCTGCAGCTGCACAGGGTAGCAGGTTAGCATGACAGTCACTACTCAAGGTCTCCCATATTTGCTTTCTTCCAAGTTTCAGAACAGGAAGCTTTTGCAAATACCTCCATTTCCTGCTCTGATGTCTGCTTCTCAGCATAGTTACTAGGGGTACGATTCACCTCTTTGCAATTTTGCCTTCTCAGAGTCAGGGGAAGGATTTCTGCTGGCCAAGCTGAAATACCTACTGTGAAATACTCCTATCTCAGCTCACACCCCTTCTTTCTTCACAGAGAAAAAGCATGAGGGAGACATAGCTCATTTTGTCTTATATACTCATGGCTAAAAGCCCTCTAGAAGTGCCAGGTTGTCTGTGAGGTCTAAGGCAGGAGTCTAGTGAGCACCTTAAATGGATGTTAGACATCTCAACTTGGGCAGAGATATTCAGCCTCAGCAACTGAAGGCAAAATCCTCTGAGTTGAATCCCATTAAAGGCACCTCTGCAGAACTGTTCCCACAGACAAGGGAGGATTCTTGATCAGTTCTCTAGGAAGAACATATCTTCAGGTGGATATGGAAGACAGATGGACTAAATCACCATCTGAATCATCTCTTTCTCTCCTATCTTCCTCCACAGCAACATATATACCAGAAACCTCATGTACTTAAAGAGTAAAGAAATACCCCTTAAATCAGCTCTCCTCAGACATGCAAGGCATTGGAAGTCTGTGCTATATGTCTTGGGCAGGCTTCACTCACCAGATTTGCCAGTGGAAATGATCCAAATGACATTTTTTCATGCATCGTCCTCCCAAGGAAGCCATGGTCCCCTTGGCTAATGGAGAGCATTGGAAAGAGGTAGATTTTTGGGGGGGAACTCTGGATTCAGATGAAGGTGTGTGGATGAGCAGCTCTCTCCGTGCCGACTCACTTCAAGCTGATGCAACTGCCTGACCTTGTTTCCTCTCCATCCAGTAGGATTTGGCAGCTTGCACTCCTGATCTTTTCCCTCTCACAGCCACTACTGTAATTCTACTAAAGAGAGCTTTGTGTGCACACACACAAAGCGTAAACTCTCTTCAACTTGGCTTCATATAGAGAGATCATACACCAGAGAGTCGCCAGCATCATTAGCATAACAACATCCCCACACCCACATCATTAACACAATGAAGCACCAGCTGGCCACACCTAGGAGACTCTTTTCTGTTTTCCCTCTGGTGTGCCCCAGGGAGTTTGACCTCTGGGAGGTCTTAAGGGCTTGTCAGAGATGGATAGAGTACTCTCTCTCCACACAGGCCAATTAAAGAACAGCAATGCAATTCCCTAAGTGGCTGCTAGACTGGGTGTTTGTCTTCTGCCTGCAGCTGTGGTATGAGAACCTTGTCAGGAACTCAGCTGACCTGGAGATGTCTGAAACAGTCATGTTCCAAGAGACTGGAAGTGTCAAGTGTTTGGTGCTGGATACTAAGGTGGCCTTGAAACCTCTAGGGTGGGAAGTAACTAACAGCTGAGAGAAATAGGCACTCTCAAGCCTTAGTTCAACTCTTACAAAAAATGCTGTCTGTCACGGATCAGGCAAAACCAGGCCTTACAAACACCTGTTTTTCTTCTGTTGACACTCAAGATAAACTAGACAGCTGGCTTAGACCACACACATACAAAAATACACGCACTTCTCGTCCTCTAGGCATCTTGAGTTAGATTCACCTCCAGAGAGAGAGTGTCTGCACTGTCCAGGACCACCACACAGGTGTTGGACTTGGCAGAGACATTTTCTGCAAGTCCTGTGTCCCAGGCTTCAGTGTGGTTGAGAGAAAACTGACCCGTGCTTGGTGTAAGGTGGAGATGCAGCTAATAGGAGTTAACTGCTCAGCTTGAGCCTATTTTCTGACCATGAAACCATCTCCCAGCTATCTATCTGTCCTATCCATGGACATGGATGTGGGGATTAGCCATGTGATGGAGGTGTTGGAGCCTGTGGGTTCACTTGTGATTGCTTAATGAAGCAAGTCACGTACACGTGAGCAGGTATGCAGGCCCTGCTGTGAGCTCGTCCTAGCTGGGGAGTTCAGAGGCCACCACTGGTCAGGTGCAGGATCTGTGTCTGCAGAAAGGTGTTTTGTGCCATTTCCTGTGCACATCTGCTTTGGAATGGGATAAGTCCCCTGGGTGACCTAATGTCTTATCACTGACTGTGGGAAGAGTCTACAGAGCCTGTTAGATCTGGTCCTGAAGACAGGTCCTCCCCATCTGCAGGACATGCTCTGAGACCAAGGAGTCATATCTGAGCAGAAATGTTGGAAGGCTGAGCCTGATCCCCACTGTCCGTGGAGAAGTCAGGGATGTCTTCCTCAGCTCCAAGGGACAGTGCCTGAAAGGGCCCCACTGCTGTGTTTCCCACCCTCCCCTTCCCCTGGGAATAATTAATGGTCCACTTGTGTCCCCACCTTTTCCTCCACCACCCACGGCAATGCCTTCTGGTCTCAGCAACTTGAGACAAGGACACCAAAAAAGGATTACATGGAGGCTGAGGGTGAGATGCAGAAAGCTTTATTGTCATTGAAGTGGGAAATTAGCTCCCTTATAGAGGAGGCTGCTGGTGGTGGTGGGAGACCACATGCAACTGTCTCTGCCCATCACCGACACTGGAGATCCCACGGGGCATCCGTCTGCCTGGCCCACAGTGGGCAGGAGTTAGCAGATCCCCCAGAGAGGCTTACAGTCCAGAAGTATGGAAGACAAGAGAGAGGTAGGAGAGAGAGTAAGGCAGGGAAAGCAAACACTGGCCATGGTTTCAGAGAGCCCCACCTGCCCTTCTAAAAAGGGCAGCACTGGTTGCTCAGCATCTCTGAATTCGATGGCCAGGAGCTCTGTCCGCAGTCCAGCATCAGCTTCTGGATTCCTGGGGGTCGTTGTGCCTGCTGCACCAGTGGTTTTAGCAGGGAGGACACCTTCTGCCTCCATAGCGGCTGGTGATGCAGGACAGGTCAAAGCCCCCAGAGTTGATGGGCACTCCGTCACAGCTGAGGATGTTCCCAACAGCAGCAGAGGTGGAGGATCCCACCACGGGGTTCTGTGGGAAGGAGCTGAGGATGGGGCCCGGCAGGGTCACCACCACGGGCGAGGGCTGGATGGCCACGGTGGCGTCCTGGCACTGCCTGACACAGCACTCATTGCAGCTGTTGGCCAGCGGGGTGGGGCCGCAGGGCTGGCAGGGCCGGCACGGGGTGTAGCAGGACATGTCTTGGGGCTGCAGGTGCACCTGGCAGAGAGGGAAGGGAAGGAAGCAGAGCACAGGCATATGTGAGGAGCCATCAGCCTGAGTCCATCATCCCACTGCAAGAATTTCAGTGGTACCTGCTAAGCCAGAAGGGAGAAACTGGGCAGTGAGAGAAAGGGGTTTTCAGCCTCATCCTGACACAGTACAGCAAAGTGTCACCTTATTTCTTCAATAAAGAGCTCCCTCAGCCAAATCCTTGACACTCTCTAAGTCACACCTTAGCTCTTCTCTGACCCCTCAGCAGCAGCAGCACTAAGATGTCTCACAGGCTATAGGAACACACATCTGCTTCACCGGAAAAGGACAGGGGAAAAGAGCTTCAGACTCACCTGGGTCCCACGGAGAAGGAGGCAGGAGAAGTGGATGAGAGAGCATGAAGTTGGGCTGGCTTTTATAGTGGCTCTGAGTTGCCCCAGGCCCAAAGGTGGCTTCTATGAAAGTGGTAATTTCCTAAGGTCCTCATAATGTATGGAAAACATCCCAGATAATGACATGGGCTGGGTGCTTGTTTTCCGCGTTGCCACCTTTTCATTTCCTGGCTTATGTCATACACATTTCTTCATGGAGGCTTCTTCTGAGTGCTGGGATTGAGGCGCCTCACAATTTCCAGGGCAGGAATGTGTCAGTGTCTGCAGAACCCTCAGCTCATGTGCTGGATGGGTGCAGTGCAGGGAAGTGAGGTTGGCCTGGAGCTCACTGGTGGTGTTGTCTGTGGCCTTGTTGACAGGAAGGGGCCCAGCTGCTCCCAGCACTTCAACCCTTGACTGATCACCCAAGGATATGCCATGATACCACTTCAAAATTATATGCCATGTTTCTTTCCTTTGTGCCTCCCAACTTGCTCCAGCGTTCACTTGTGTTCAGAATCTCAGGCATTTGGGCTGCACTGTTGGGTTTCATTCTCTTGCTCCTAAAGCTCCCCTTATGCCTTTACAATATCTCCAAAGAGGGAGAATCCTCAGGTAATCTGGGCAATGTGAGCCAGTGCTTGATCACCCTCAACAATAAGAAGGTCTTTCCTGTGTTTCAGACAGAGCTTCCAGTGTTCTGGCCTGCACTCATTGCCAGAGGTGCCTGGCTCTGTTTGCCTTGCACCCTATGGATTTGGGTTGCATGGCAGGGTTTTGGTTGTGAGGGAGCCAACAGAAGATGGCTTTAAGACTGATGCACCACTGGCCAAGGCTGAGCTCATCAGTGATGGTGGAAGCACCTCTGGGATAACATGTTTAGGAAGCAAGGAAACAGCTCCTGTGGAACAGCAGACAGAAGAGAGCTGAGAGAAGATATGAGAGAAACAACCCTGCAGACACCAAGCTCAGTGAAGGGGGGGGATGTGTATTCAGTACCAGTCCTGAGGAAATGCGGGCCTTAGGGAGCCAGTTGTTGAGGGAAGTGCCTAGAAATACGTCCTTGGTGTAGGACTCTACTGAGAAACAGCAAAAGATCTTGTCCATCTCAGACTTCTGTCTTAGACAGGCGATAATTCTGCTGTAGAAATATCTGTTGATTATTGCCCTAATCAGTTCTACAGATGCGCAGGAGGTCCCAGAAGGGCCAAATCTGGGCAGGAGTGGCAGGGCCAGAGGTGGTGCTGGGGCTCAGGGCAAGGCCAGACTCAAGAGAGGCCCATGTAAAGGGTCCATCCTGCGACTGCCATGGGTGGTGAAGGGGCCTGGCTAGGTCAGGAGAACAAGAGTAGCTCAGGCCAGACCCAGGCAGTGAGAGGGTAGAGCTGGAACAGGCCTGGGCTAGGCCTAGGCTCTCACAGAGCCCCTGGCAGGGACCAAGGTGGAGCTGAGCCCGTGGTTGAATTGGGTCTAGGTGGTCTTGGTCCTAGTACTCCCTGTGCCAGGGTTACCTGCTGACGCTGCTCTGACTCCCACAGACCCTGTCTGGGGTAGAAGTGCACTTGTGGCTGGGTTGTGACCCCTGTGGGGCATAGAGTTCCTGGGCCTCCGGAAAGGTGCTCTGTCATGGGGCAAGACAAGGCAGAACAAAGCCCTGTCGTGTGTTTTGCCAGCACTCCCTGTCCCAGGCCTGGCTTCACCTGACAGGTGTTGGGTTCACAGGGGGAGAGGACTCCAGCGTGGGGCCTGCTGTAGCTGATCCCAGTGCTGCCCGGGAACACCTCAGCCCTACGCAAGGAGCACCAGGTGAGCCAGGTCAGAGGCTGTGCTGCAGGGGGAGAGGGCTGCATGCGGAAGTTGTATCTGCTACCCATGACCAGGCATGCTGACCATGGCCCTGGATCAGGTGATGGAGGAGAGGGGCAGTGGACTAGGGAATTTAGGCCATTCCAAGGCTATTAACCCATTTCCAATTCCTGCCGTTTTTTGGCTTGTGAGCCTTCTTGCCCAGCACAGCTTCACACAAAGCAAGAGGAGCACTCTTCCCCAAAAACTTGTGGAAATGCTGACCTCCTCAGGCTTCCCACATGCCTGCAGTTCTCTTCTAGAGAACAGCAGTTTTCAGGATTCCTGATTGTATGATGTGCTTCAGGTCCATGTGATCTTTTTGAGAGGAGACATAGCCAGGCAACGACTGACAGCCATTGCCAGTGGAATAACTGGGGATTGTCTTCCTTCATGGATGAAAGGCTGGATATGAGCTGTAAACGTGCTCTTGCAGCCCAGAAAGCCAACTGTTTCCTGATTCTGACCCTCTGCACTGAGACCCCCATCTCAAATACTGCCTCCAGCTCTGGAGATCTCAGCAGAGGGAAGATATAGACCTTTTGGAGCAAGCCCAGAGGAGGTCACAAAAACAATCTGAGGGCAGGAACACTTCTCTTATGAGGACAGGCCGAGACAATTGGGCTCGTTCAGCCTGGAGAAGAGAAGGCTTTGAGGAGACTTTGTTGCAGCCTTTGAGTATGCAAAGGGGGCTTAAAAGAAATATTTTAGCAGGCTGTGGTGTGGTAGGGCAGGGGAAACAGTTTTAAACTAGAAGATGGTAGATTCAGAGTAGTTATGAAGAAATTTTTTACCAAGAGGGTGATAATACAGAGGAATACGTTGCCCAGAGAGATGATAGATCCGTACATGTTCTAGGTCAAGTTGGGTGGGGCTTTGAACAACCTGGGCTAGTGGAAGGTGTCATTACTCATTGTAGGGAAATCAGACCAGAAGAAATTTAGAACACCCTTCCAGCCTAAAATTCTATGAAATTCTGCGATGCCTCAGTGCCTGGAAGCAGTGCTGGAAAGAAGTTTGATCACAATTTGTCCCACCCCCCCAGTGCCACTAGGAATGATGAAGGGTTCCCCTTGTGCCCCTCAACCAATGGCTTTTTTGCTCAGCACTCAATGCACAGATGAAAGACAACTAAAGGACACAGGCAAGGTTGCAGCAAGTTTTTAATGTGTCCAAAGGAGAAAATGAGGTCACTCTAAGCAGAGGCTCCAAGCATGAAGAGGAGCAGAAACAGCCAAGAATTTCTTCCCTTTTCCTGTGGCAGAGTTCCCACAGGGAATCTGCTGACCTGTCCAGCAAGAGGAGACAGTCCAGCGTGTCCCTGCATACTGGTTTCTGGGGTCCTCAGAGCAGGTTTTGAAGGAAGCACAAAAGAACAAAGGCAAGAATGAGAAAGGGTGAGAGTGAAAGAGAGGAGAGGTGGACAGTGGCCAAGTTTTCAGAGAGCGCAGTATCGGCTTCCTCGGGTTGATCCCTTTAATTTTACCCTGGCAAGGCACATCAGCAATGACCAGCTGCTCTTAAAACAATGACAAAAATGTTGATCCTCTGTCCAGCTTCATATTCTGAGTTCCTCAGTATCCTTATCTGAGACCACTGACAGCAGATTTATCAGAGGCAACATCTGTTGTCAACATAGCAGCTGGTGATGCAGGAGATGTCAAAGCCCCCGGAGCTGATGGGCACTCCGCCACAGCTGAGGATGCTGCCAACGGCAGCAGAGGTGGAGGATCCCACCACGGTGTTCTGTGGGAAGGAGCTGAGGATGGGGCCGGGCAGGGTCACCAGCACGGGGGAGGGCTCAATGACAACAGTGGAGCTCTGGCACTGCCTGACACAGCACTCATTGCAGCTGTTAGCCAGCGGGCAGGGGCCGCAGGGCTGGCAGGGCTGGCAGGGCTGGCACTTCTCTATGCAGGACTTGTCTTGGGGCATGAGGGGCACCTGGAGAGAGGGAAGAACAGAGGCAAAATAGAAGGATATATGAGGAGCAGCCTTTCACCACATCAGGAGTCAAAGAACATGCAGGGCCAGGAGGTGGAAGCTCTGCAGCGATGTATGAGGGCTCACTGGCCTCATCCTATCAGGGCCCAAAAAGAGCTGCTATGCAGCCACTGCCCAGGCCCCAAGTCCACATGCCACCTGATCACCATCCCAGCCTCCCTCCATTTCCAACCTTCTCCCGACTTCTCTCTCCCATGACAAACAGCCCCAAGAGCCATCGTAGAAGAGAGCGGGATACAGCTGAGAGGTCCACTGAGGTGAGATAGCTGAGGGAAGTGGCTCCATCTCCTGGTTCAGAGCCCTGCTGCTGCCTCAGGCTGCAGCTCGCGCTGTGGAGGCTGATTCTCGCTGGGATAGTCTTGCTGGAGGAGGGGCAGAGTCCATTTGCCGGAAGACCAAGCTCTGCCCGTGCAGAGCCCGAGTGCTCTGAGCCCGGGCAAGAGCCTGAGCGGCGCCGGCGCAGGTCTCAGCCCCGGGGCGGAGCTGGAGGCGATGGAGAGGAGAGAAAAGGAGGCGGCACGGCCAGAGCACAGGGCCGGGGCTGGCGGGGGCAGCGATGCTCGGGCGGCGGAGCGGCGGGATGCGGCGGTGTCGGGACGCGGGGCTGGCGGCGCTGGCTGCGGCGCTGCTCGGTGCGCGGGGGTGGGGCTGGGGCGACCCCGCAGGTCCCTGGAAGCTACCGTCCCCTTTCGTTTCTTCACGGACCTCTGTCCCATAACCATCCTCGAATCCACCTTTTCCTCTGCACCATTCCATACTGCCTCAGAAAACTCATCCCTCTCTTCTTTGCCCAACCATTCATGTACCTCCTTTCCTCTCTGTCTTTTGGCATATTTTATGTAGTTATTATTAATGGACAGTTCCGTTCCGGCACATATTGACATCCTCTGCAAACTATTCTCATAATCATCTCTGTATATTCCTGACTGCTTCAGCGGAGTTTTCTTCTGGGCAACGCTGGCGAGAATGTAGGGAGCTGAGGTTTGTCCTTTTTTTTTTCCAGCAGTGGCTGCGGTCAGAGCCCAGGTACAGCAGGAGGCCTTGCTGGAGACCACCGAGGACACCGACATCAACATCACCTGCACACACCCAAAAAAACAGATCGAGGATTTCATCCATTTCTACCGGCACCTCCCGGGCAGAGGCCCCGAACATCTCGGGGGCACTTCTAGAAGGTCCAAGGGTTTGCGGGACATTGCAGGAGAGCTGTCGG
>WEIT01011790.1:11872-47487 GCA_013389985.1 Dryoscopus gambensis
GCTGTCGCGGGGCGCGGAGAGGGGGTGGGGCGGGGGGGGCGGCGCGGCCGCAGGCAGAGGAGGAGGAGGAGGCAGAGGAGGAGGAGGGAGCCCCACGGCCGCCTCGCTCCCCAGAGCTGCCCGCTGGAAGTGGCCGCCGCTGCCCCTGGCTCGGCTGCCCGTAGGTATCGCGGCGGGTCTAACGCTGCCGCGGGGACCTGCGGGAGGCGATTGGTGCCGGGGAGCTGCGCCCTCCTGCGCCGCCCCTCGCCCTCCTTCCCGAGGAATCCCCCGCCCCAGCTGCTGCCCCCGGGCCCCACGCAGCCCCCCGGCTATGGGAGAACAACGCCGGGTCTCCCCTCCGCAGGGCTGGTTACATCTCGGGAGGATTCCAAAACGCACCACATGGGTTGCGAGAGTATGGGCTGCTGAGGTAGACCAAAAGTCACACCGGAGAGGCGAAGCATTTCCTTTTTTAACAAAAAGGGTACGAAGATGAAAGCTGAATTTCTTTGGAAGGCTCGATTTTAGTTAGTAAACGTGCTGAGACTAATGTCAGAGCTACTTTTATGAGGGCAAACAATAGAGTTTCCTGGGGGGTTTGTGTAAGACTTTGGAAAAACAACCAAATAATAAAGGGATTTTACATCCACCTTTAAAGATCATTTTAGTGTTCATAAAAGCTGCCAGGCTTGCTGAAATACTCCCCATCCACAGAACAACAGCTGCAAAGGTAGTGGCAGGACAAGGCATCCTTTCTGCCAGCTAATTCATCTCAATCTTGACCTGAAGGAACCAGGAGGGCTGGTATTTCTTATTCACCATTCCTGTGCTAGCCTTCATCTTTCTGCACAGAATGGGAAGGCAGCAAACTTGCACCAACTTTGATGATGTGTATGTGTGAAAAAGAGAGGGAAACTTGTCCACTTGGGTATGAGAAGGTTATTACCTCTCTAATAGCTCCCTGTAGTAATAACTCCTTTTTGCTGCCAGCACAGAGCCCATTCCCTGTCTCAGTTAAATTGGTAAATCTCAAGCAACTCCTCTAAGCTCAGAGCAAAGCTATGCCCCATCAGTCTGTGGCCAAGCCAGTGACTGGCAGTAGGAGACTCTAAATCTCATTATCGATTACCTGGAATGCTGCCAGTCCCTCAACAATTAGATCTTGAGATGTAGATTCAGATTATACAGTCAAGATTTGTTGGTTTGGGTGGGGTTTTTTGTTTTCTTTTTTTTTTTTTTCCCTCTCCAGAGTTGCACTAATGATTATGTGCAGCACTGAGGTCTCACTGGCTAGTTTTCTGGCCCTGCATTTTTCATATTGATCGTAACATAGTCATTTCAGCATTACAGAAGAAAAAGGGCAGTTGGATCTCTGGAGAGAAGTTGTTAGAAGTTTGAATGCTGGCAAAATGCCCAAAACAAATGATGAATTACAGCTATGATAAATGAATACTTGGGTATGTTGGGAAGCCAGTTTCCTCTGTTGCGTGTTCACCTTTGGGCTCATCCTTAGGCTGATGGAACATTTTTAATGTAACAGTTGGAGGAGGCAGGAATGGCCTTTGTCAGCATTATTGGTCAGCTGCAAAGAATTGGCGCATTTCTGACAAAAATAAGGCAAAAGAAACCCCTTAGTACCACTTTTCCCTAATACTAGGACTGAATACTTGTAATAACCTCTGGAAAGTTATCAGTACACTATTACTTCTTCGAGTCTGATTGCAAGAGCAATGACCTCTTGGTAGAATTGAGCTGGTTACTGAATCAATGCACTTGCTTCTTGTGTTATATGCACACATCTCCATTCCTCTGCTTCAACATGGTATAGCTGGAATAAGACTGATTGTAATCTTAAAGCCTAATAGATGCCACTTGAAAAGTTTGCATTTCAGTTTGAGTGTAGTCTATGAGTTAGTTTTTTCCCCCAAGATGGACTGCAGTAAGGGGAAAAAAGTCAGAATAAAATACATATGACAGCTTTAATGGAATGGCAAGTCTGGTGGATGCCCTTTGATTATTGCATGTACCATAGTACCATGAAAATGGTACTCTTATGACACAAAAAACACAGGAGAGTTCTATGATACACAGAGTAAGCAGTAGAATAAATCCATGCATTTAATACATGAACTCCTCAGTTTCACATACACAGCCAAACGGGTTATCCAAACATTGTGCTTACTAAAGCAGATTGACTACACACTCTAAATTCTGCCTCATGTGTTGTCTTCCTTCACAGGGACACAATTCAGTAATGTACCTGTGACTTATCTTTTCTGAGACCTGTGATATACAGTAAAATAGGAGGAAGTTAACATTTTCAGTCTCACTGTTTCACTGGCTCCCCTCCCCAGGACACGGCTGAATCACGCAATCTAGAGAGTGCTCTCCTGTGCCTCTGAACATGGAGTTGAAAGAATGTGGCAAGAGTGTGTTCATCAACTCACCTGTCTCAGCATTGCATGTTTTCAACCACCAGGCGTTTTCGGGAAAAATGAGAGGTTTCAAACATTCATATGTCAAATGCACATACAGAACAGGTGGATGAAGAAGTGTCTCACCTCCTTCCTCAAAAACATAAAATAAAACTACAATTTTAAATTTAAAAAAAAGGAATCTAACTCTTACATGTACCATAAAAATACTTTTTTTAATAGCACAGTTGTTATTAAATGTCCTTACATGAAAGAAGTGAACCTTTCCTCTCCAATACTTGATGCTCTCCCTGCCACCATACTATACATAATTCTGAAACCATACAGACAGAGTAAAAAAAATACTAGAGAATACAGCATGCAGAGTTGTTTTAAAATTTAGAGGCTTTCTTAGAGATGAAAGAAGCATTTTGCTATCACTGTTTGAACAAGAGAATTTTGTATGCTGCTAGCTATTTACACTGTTCTCCTACAAGGAAGACTTTGAAGATGAAGCATTATATATGGGTATTGTTTATGTGTATGTGTACATATAGCTTTCTGTCTTGCAGGACTGAAACAAGGCATGAGTTACAAGTTACCTCAATGACAGAGGTGAAGGAACAAGAGAGGAGAAAGCAGGAAAACAACTATTTTCAACTTTTATGTTATTGTGTGTCATACAACAACTTTTATGTTTCTCCCTTATACAGCTGCCTCACTTTATCCAGCTCTGTTCATTATTCTTCTGACAAATAAAGAGGTTTTGAATTTTGCAGGTGTGGTGTCACTTTAGAGGTGGCTAACAAGAAACACTCACTCCTTACAAATACTAGGATAGTATATTTGCACCAGGAGATGTTGGAGGAATTTATATTGATATGGAATTTTTGTAGCACCTCTGTGGCTTTTTAAAATACTGGGTGCTCATTTAACCATTGATTTTCTTTTGTAGTTAATCGCGACCTACACTATGTTGGTTTATATTGTGCAATAAATTACGGCTTTTCAAAATAAAACAATTGTTCAGAGCACTACAGAATCTATTCAAGAAGGTGAAAAAGTGTATGTTAACTAAAAAGGATTCCATATGCCAAATGATAAAATGAGTCCATGACCCAAAAGCAGTATGTCTCCAAAGCAATAAAATGGTATTGCACATTGCTGAAGAAGTGACATGGCAAGAGAATGCATATATAACAAGAATGGTGAAAGGAATATGTGCGGTCATAAAGTCACATCCATCTCTGTAAAATGTTACTAAACCAGTAATAGGAATAGCTTTCAAGTTGTCATGTCCACAGGGAAGAATACCGGCTGTATTTGCAGCCAAGAAAGCCCAGACTGTCACGTGCTACAATGGTGTAACTCCTGAATGCTGTACAGTCTGTTTAAAAAGCATATACGCACACAAAATCCAGTGGAGAACTTACTATGACTACAGCACAGGACACAAAGAGCTGTATACGGCTGTATCTGTTCTGCCACATGTATACAGATGTACCCCGGAACCTCTCATTCAGCAGGCTCCAAGACATGACCTTCTTTGTCACATGCTTTTCTTTTGGCCGTCACTCTCCCTTTCTTCCAAGGAACCAGTTAGGGGTCCCCAGGCCTTGCTCAGGAGTAAGGCCTAATTTTAATCCTTCTCAAGCAGTTACCTGAGCTTACTGCTGTCAGAAAAACTTTGTAAAGTTTTCCTTCCTCAGAAAAGAGGGATCCCCTCCCTCTTTGCTATGCTTCTTTTCTTGTTTTGCCTTACTCAGTCACTTAATACAGTGATTTTTCTCCTCTATTGCTTATGTAGGGTGGGGAAGGCCAATCTCACACAGCTTTCTTTTTAGTCACTTTTTCTTCTATATTAATTAAAGAAAACCTTATTCAAGTATATATTCAAATCTAGTGGCTGTCTGGAAGTACAGCCTTGTTTTGGTCTATGTCCTGCTCTTTAAAATAAAGTCCTTTTTTGTCTCTGCCACCTCTTCTTAAACTTAATTATCAGTTTATCATTTTAGTCTTGTTTTAGTCTATTGCTTCTTGGAAGGTCTGTAGGATTCAACATCTTCTTTCTCAATGGCTGTTCATAAAGAAGAGACTAAATTGAATATGGACTTCTATTTCTGCTAAAAAGACCATGACCATGGTCTACTGCATCAGCATCTTCAGCAGAGTAATTTGTGGTCTGACATCACTGAGGAAAATACTCTTTTTTTCTCCTGCTGAGAGATGCACCAGGTTTTCCTTCACACCGAGGCTTTAAAATTCCACAGCAGTGGCAGGGAATCCCAAGAGTAGGTGTCAACTTTAAAGCTCTGGACTTTATTAATTTACTTTGAAACCTGATTTGGTTTCAAGACAGTAGCAAGAAAGTTCACAGAGTCTTATTCATATCTCAAAATGTCACCTCAGATGGAGGGCACCAGGATGCTTGCATGGCTGAAAGTCTCAGAGGGAGCTGACAAGGAACTGCCGTGTCATCTTGGCCTCAGCCTGGCTTCTTCCTGACTGCGCCATTTCATTTTGCTTATTTTTATCAGGGCATGTGGAATTTCCACATGAAAACAAATGAGAAATGCACAAAATTGTATTATTACAACTCTACTTAATCTTAACAATTTTTCTCCCACAACATTTCTAATGGGATGCTGATGAGCAGATTTTCTGCTCTTCCGGGCATTTACGAAACCAATTCTGAATATCTCTAACTGGACCACTTAGGTATAAGGAGGGAATTATTTGCTGTGGTACTTGTACCACAGGATATAAAGTGTGTACTATGGACAAATCACAGGTAGTATGCTGGCTGTAAACAAGTAATTGTCAAATTGCTAGCTACACCCTTGTCTGCAGTGAGAGAACTGTAGGTAATGAAGGACTGTCTTCTTGCCGTGCATGATGACAGGCTAATAGAAAAGAAATACAGTGGAGAAGGAAAAACACTTCAAATGTCTCTATATGAATAGTAAAAGGAACAGGCTTCTATTGTCAGAACTTAAGTCAGTGACGTCTGTGCTTGGGCTGCTTTTCCTGCTTGCACTGAATGTCACAATACAAAATGCAGCATAACTCTGATTGCCCACCACTGTTCATGTTCTCTCTATGGGAACTGAGCAGGGATTTTTCTTTGAATACATCATTTACAGCTTGCTGCAGCAATTCTGCAAAGTCAATACATATCCTTAGCACAAAGCAGAGAATGAAGGGCATTATGGAGAAAGAGAGAAAGATATTATATTGACAGAGAAAGATGAATTCCACTGCACAAGCACATTACAGGTTCCATTCATAGGAATAAAATTACTCTTTTTTTCAAACAGAAAGTATTTTTCAAAATACATTTAATATGGTTATATTTAAAAAGATCTTGTGTGCAGTTTATATGTCACTACTGACAAACTCTCTGGCAATGAATTATCATATGATTATCTATTGTGCAAGGAAGATCTATTTATTGATTCAAGTCAGATATATTTGCAAGACAAGGTTTGTAGACACAGGTAATATTTTTTATTAGACCAACTGATTACAATAAAAGGATGGATCAGAAACACAAGCCCTTTGCTGACTAAAAAAAGAGTGTGATTTTTTTCCCCTTGGAGCTCAAACTGGCTACATAAAAGATGGTATTTTTCCTGGCAAACTTAGTTGCTGTTACAATCTTAGATCACCATGACTGTTAAAATGCTGCTGCTTATGTAATTATAAAATACCTATATGAGAAACTGGTTACTCCTCTGCATTATTAATAGTGCTTGCACCTGAAATAATCAAACTGGAACCTACAAGTGTTGAGGAAGGGTGTGGAAAGCAATTTTCAGCCACGGGGTGGCTGTGGTAGAAGAGGTCTGCTAAAAAGCAGACTACCCTTGGGCCTGCAGAAGGTATACCCTGGCACTCCTGTGTCTTATTTCTACAGGTAACAAAAATAATTAGGAGGTGATCTGCCACCTTTATATTTCCTTGAGATCACGGGTTTTGCTGAGAATGGCTTAGATTCTTCTGAGTGGACTTTAGGACTAAATAGGGAATTAATGAAAGATACGATGAAAGGTAGTGTTTAGGATTTTCAATGGGCACTTGCCTTGAGCTTCAGAAATGCACCGGAGCTTGTCAGTTTTCTCAGGGAAGGGAACAGAGCATGGGATATTGCTGGGGGACAAAAATGGGTGTGTTGGACTTTGCAAAAATGCTCTAAATGCTTTGACCACTCCCTGACCTCCTGCAAGCATTGCGGTGGGAAAAATGTCGAGCTGTCAACTACATCAATTAACAGAAGTTTAAGTCTCATCTCACTCCTTCACAATCCCTACTGACCGACAAAAATTGAACACATCCCTAACTCTAGAAGAGAGGAATCTATTTTCTAGTGTGCTGCAGGCATGATCTAGACAAATTGCACCTATATTTTATTTGAACCCATCACAATACAACATAACAAGGCTTTTCAATTACCTCAACAAGCTACCAATACAACTTTATCATTTCAATTTTTCATCTGTTTTCTCCAGCTTGGCATTTCTTCTATATATCACTGTAAATCTCATCCGTTCCAGCCCAGTTTAGGCTAATAAATTTCAGTTACCAGCTCAAGCCTAATGAAAAGGGGAAGCTGGCAGTGAAGAAAGACACAGGCATGGGTTGTTGCCTCGGGCCTCGAGCTCACCCCTCTGAACAGGGCAGTGGATGGGCTCATCCATCCCCATCAGCTCAGGGATGGGTACGGCACAGGGAAGAGGCAGAGCTGTCAAGTCCCGTTGCACTCAGCAGAGCTGCAGGGTTGGGCTGCCCCCAGGAGCAGACCTGTTTGTCCCCCTAAAGCAAAATTCAGACAACAGTTTGAAGCACACCATGCCAGAGCACAGCCTTAGCTGGCATATGTAGAGCCCAAACACAGACCAGAGCTGGGATTCAGGGCTGGGGCTACATATTTCACCACAGTAACTTTTATGGTCTTGAGGCATGCTAGTCCTGTCTTCAAGGAGGAGGACAAGTTAAGCAAGAAAATACTCATTTGCATGTTAGCTGGAAATGCACTGAGATCCCAACAGACAGAGCGAGAAAAAATGAATTTTGTACCATAATTATGTTTTCTTCTACAAGATACTGATAAAGCTTAAGGTTTTCAAAGATTTTATGGATACACAGAAAAGGCAAACAAGCTAAAATAATACTGCAAATAAGCAGACTTATATGTTTATTAATTTTGACTAAAATTTGCCATCTGTGACTAAACGTTTTACTGAATAAATCCCATAAAATACGGATTACTTTAGCTAAGAATCTTCATGGCACTGCTTTTTAAGTTCTGGTACTGAAATAGCTTCACTGTAAATTAATATTTACAATAAAAGTATGCTCATAAAAGTTCCAAAGCATTTTCTAGTGACAGTCTGTTCAACTATTTAGTGATTCAAAAGCAAACTCTCTAAGAAAAGCTCCATATCAGTGCAGTACATAAAATATAGAAATATATGAAAAATGACAAAGGCAGTATGTTACTCTTGAGGTGACTCTAACTTGATTGCTAAGCTGGTTGAAGTAGCTTTTCATAAATGAAATATGTCCTCAGTTTTCCTAGAATAGATAGAATAAGAGCAATGTCAACAAAATGTCTCTTCTTTATTTTCCTTTGAAGACATTATTTTCTCTGGGATATAGTAAAAATCTGCGTTCAGTGCACGTTAGCTAATTCTGAGGCACACGTTCACAAGCAGACACATACGGGGCTAATTTACATGCTTAAAGGCAACTGAAACTTTGCTTTGCATATGTAAGTACATCTGCCCAGGGTGAGAAGTGGGCTTTCCAGTGTACCTGTGTGTGAGCTGGGTTTACAGGCATTGAAAAAACAAAGTCTGATCCGCTACTACTGTCACTGTAGCTGTCATCACAGCACAATTCAGGCAGAAAACCTCAAGACACCTATCAGACCAAATCCTGTGGACCTTACTCAAGCAAAAAATCTTGTTGATGTCAACAAACATTTTCCCCAAAGAACCTGTACACAATTGAGCCTTTTTTGTACATGCATATTTTAGTATCATTGAATATCTGCATGAAAAACAAAATAGGTTTGTTCTTTAAGTCAGGGATCAAGTCATCAGGGAATGAAAAATAAAAAACATTTAAATCCAGATAGGGACTGTTTTATAATTTCAGGATATGTTAGAAGGCTCTAAGTTTTCCAGATGAGTAAAGAGAACTGTTTGAAGAGCAAGTTCCTTTAAAGACAAATCACAATGGTCAGACACAGGAGTATTAACCACTCCGAATTTTTTTTCCTTTGAAGCAATATTTTTAATATGAGAAGCATGCATTTAATATCCAAAGGGTTCAAAATAGTAACTGTTGGTCAATAAATCTTCACCTTGTGTGCGTTTTTAGGACCCTGCCCAGACCAGAGTCTGTTCTGTCAAAAAGATGCCCTTAGGCCATAATTCTAGCTGTGGTCTGTTTGCTGGGGACAACAACTTCACTTTACACGTCTGGCTACCTCCCAGCCAGGGACTCCAAGTTTAGGGTTTTAAGGTAAACAAACAATGATAAACTGACAGTGGTGCAGAGGGTTTCACCCTCGAGATCCCTTTTGGGTCCAAGAGCTGAAGAGAAGATCCCAGTCACCTTCTGCAGAGGAAGGATACCTGCTAGAGATAAATCTAAAAGGAGCAAAGAGAACATTTTCAGGAAGCACCTTACTGGTTGTCATAGTCAGAGCCCAGCTGAAAAATCATAAAAATGAAAGAGTTTCTAGAGAGCTCAACCTGCTTTCAAATTCAGCAGACATTTTTAGCAAAAATATAGAGAATGCAGGTCTGGACATTTTCAAATGGTTTCAGAAATGCTGAAACAGTCCCCAGTCCAAAACAGCACTGCACATTTGAAGGTAGGATTGGTGTTTGCTTGAAAATGAAAGACTGATGGGAAAGAAAATTAAAAGATAAAAGATAAATTTTTCCCAACAACTTATAAATGAAATAAGGCATTTATTTTTAAATTATCTGTAGAAGAGATATCACTCTACTAAACTCTATCAGCTATTAATTTATCATAATGTAAATGGTTTAATTAATGTTTAATGATACAGCACTTTCCACAGGAACTGATCTCCAAGTACACTTCTTTAGAAGAGGGATGTGATACTCTGATAAATACATTTGTGGGAGATGGGACAAATGTGTGGTTCATGTAAATCCTTTTAGCTCCAAAAAAACCCAAGAGAATGATGTTGATTTCCACAAGTTTAGTATCTGCAAATGATATTACAAATAACATATTACCTTAGTGGTTACCTCATACATCTGTGTATATATGTCTTGGTAGCTACTTTTGTTTTCCAATGGTACAAACTAACTTTGCAGAATCCCTGAATTACATTGCTTGAGATAAGTGGTTTTAAACGTCACTTTTTACAGTCCTACCCTCTAATGCTTTGTACTCTGAAGGCAAACCTCAGTAGTCTACTAGTTGTTTGGTTAGGTAGCAACAATCACACTAGATAAAATGGAGATACAGTAAGGAAATGCAAAGTACTCAATAATGTTACTTAATAGGGTAACTTAGTAAAGTAATCCCAAAACTCCAGCTGCTAAACTGCCTGTTGACACAGTAAAAACAAATTCAAAATTATTCAAAAGGTGTGTACCGAGACATATCTCCTCCAGTTGTACAGCATTGTAAACACTGTGTATCACAGGAAGTAAATTAAAGATCTGAGTAGCATTTACAGCTTTTCTCACTTGATTTAGTATTTTTCCTTCTCTCAGATGATTTTCCAAGTGTCTTTCTTCCACACAATGGGGAAACAGAGCAAAAGACATTTTCACTTCCAATGGTCTCCAAAATGTGACGTTTCAGATGCAATTTTCCAAGTGCTTTGGAGGCTGTGTCAGTCACAGGGCTATTTTTGGCATAACCACTGGCAATCCAAGACCAAAGCAGAATGAATTCTGGAGCAAGAAGATGACCAAGTCAAATTCTAACTAGGTGGAATTGTCTGTAGGAAAGAATTAATAAATTGAACTATCAGAGTGCTTGGCACAGAAGTGGCAACTGGAGAGATTCAACTTAAAGTAGGTGATAGGATTTCATTTTCTTGAGCTACACCTTTAAGTGTCAGGAGTTTCTGACTTTTTGCATTGTTCTCTTTCATGTGTTAGCTTTTGAAAATGTAGGGATGTTGTTTTCAGCTACAGTAAATTTGCTGCTCCTACAGCTTTAGCTCAAACCTTACCTATACTGGCTCTATTGCAATTAAACAAAACACTGAGGTTCAACTTCAGCCTAACTGTTTTCTGAATCACTTACCTACATGCAAATTTATAACTTGCTTTCAATTTCTTCACTGGTTCCATCACATGGTACATGTACTCCAGGCAATTTAAGCTAACTCAGCCAGTTTGTCTCCTGCAATGCAGGCCCCATTTCCTTCAGTGACAATTTATGTTAATGATAATCAGATGCTTTTTTAATTAACAATGACCTACAAGCATCCTAATATATTTCTCTCTCTCCCTGATGGTATTTTTTTTTACAGGACTGTGTCACTCCTTTTCATTTGAAGCTTGGGGGCTCCTATATCTGTTCAGACAGCACAGGTCCCACAGCCTCTTAATTTTTGCTTTCACAGTGTTTATGTTCATATGCCCCTGTCAGTGTGTGTAGCTCTGAAAACAGTAGCATGGTGGGGGGCTGAAGGGGAGCTGTGTTGTTCCAGCAGTGCAGAACTGATCCTCACATGTACAACACCTCTGCAATTGCCCAGGTTGTCTAGACTTCCTACACATTCCTAAAGTGGCTGCATATTACACATAAGGAAGTAGGGTTGCCTTGGACACTCTACCAAAATGGCAAGGTTATATGCTATCAGGAATAGTCATGGTGTGCAAGACAACCAGCAAAACCAGGCAGCAGAGCCATCAGACATATGTATATACACACAAAAGACTGCAGCGTAAGATGTAATTCCTTTTATTCCATGTCATGTGTATTTCTAAGAAAAAATGCTAATTATACATTCTTTCAATGCAGAAGGATACAGATCCTGATCCCATCTCCTTCAAAGAAAAACAAACAAAACCCGCCCCCCAAACCAACAACCAGGTTTATAGGTAGGAATTGTTCATAATTGTTTCTTTTCCAGACCCTTTTTTTTCCTGCACTTCTTGTCAGGGCTGTTGCTACCTAAGAAATAATGCAGGCAACTCTCTAAGACAGAAGATGTCAGAGGGCAGCAAAAAATGTGCCCATATCTCAGTTGTCCCATATCACACTCTGGCATGTTAATACAAATCTGCTTTCCCCTTTGACTTTTGCTAACAATGCAGGACTGTGACCATGAGGGCCGAGGCACTGTGCATGTTGGGCTCCCTGCCTTCCCTGTCACAAACGCATCAGCCTCCCATGGAGAGCAGGACACACATCTGGCTTATTGCAGCTGGGACTTGGACGTCTGCTGCAGGTCAGAACTATCTAGCAAGTTGTTGGTATCTTTTTTTGTGGATACAAAAATGCTGATAGTAAGGATTTCTCTTGCTGTTTTTTATCCCGTGAGAGACTTTTCTCTCTCACAGAAGCTATCAGTAACATTTTGTAAGCTATGGACACCTGTAACCTTGCTAATGTTTGTTTATAATACAGTAGAAAAATATTTTGAGAATGGATGTTGTAAGATTTCAGCCAATCACCCTAAGGGGTGGCTGAGGCATTGACCAATTACACTATGAAGCAAAAAGTCTATAAGAAGAGTTGTAAATAATGAAATAAATCACTCTTGCTGCACAATCCCTGGCTGCTGCTTCTCTCTTCTCTCCATTGCGCAGGATGACAAATCATTTTTGTGCAGTCTGATTGTAACCTGATCTCGTGGCTAGGAGTGTTGTTCTGGAGTCTCTTGCAAGCAGTTTTCCCAGGCAATGCTCTTTCCAAGCCATGGCTATGTGGATGCAACAGTTTTCCTTTATTACGACTGGATAGGATGTGAGCTCTCTCATGTCCTAAGTCACTTTTTAACAGGAGAAAGGGAGTCAGAATAGGATGCTATAAAATTCTGGTAACTCCAAATTTGGGAGAGGTAATTTTATTCTCAGATCCATGTATCCTTACTCTAGCTGGTAGATCCTCACTGTTGGGCTTTGGGTTTTGGACTGCCCTTTGGATATCTGGGGCTCTTTCAATACAACTCCTGCAAATTAACCTACAATAATGAAGGTTGCAGTTGATGTCATACAATCCTAACCACATCACTATAATAGAAAGACTAACCTTAGCAAAGAGATTTTAGACTATTTGTAGACAGCAATCAGGCTCTGGAGGCAGCAGAAAGATGACTTTTATGGCTGGAGCTGATGCATCGTTTTAAGTACAGGGAATTTTGTTAACCCAGCTGGGAGCTGTTAAGTGCCTAATCTGGATCACAGGAACCAAAGACACAGGATAAAGGATCAGCGTTTCCTTGAAATCTGAAGCTGATACACAGTGTGTGTGGGGAGAGTGTGTCTGTTGTGGGTGGTGTTTTGTAATCACTGGAACTAGCTGATCATCCAAGCTTAGTTGATGATTCAGATAGCACCCCAAGGTTTTATCCCTCTTTGACAAATTCAGCAGTATCCTTCACAGACTAGTGGTGTACATTATGTTGTTTTTTCTTTTAATTTGCCTTGGTGTGATCATGGAAGAACTTGCATAATTTGTGAATTTGAAAATAAAAGTTGTGTGTTCTTTTTTTTCCTAAAGGAAAGGTATACAAACACAGACTTAATGTACCAGCCTGACAATAATTTTATATGAAGCATATCAGAAACTCAGATTATCAACAATTGGCTGTAATTGAAATAGAATTACTGCAGCTAATTCCTGGCACTAGGACTCAGGAGGAGGTATTAACAGCCAGAGGAGGGGCAATCAGAGAACCATAATGACTGAAGATTAAGGACTTCATACTGTCAAAAGGCTGCACTAGCTGATATGTTATCATTTATTCAGAGTTTTGGACTGTTATGTGATGAGTAGACCACAGATTTTAATTTTATCCTAAATTCTTCCAAGGAATACTTTGCATTTTGTCAAATCAGAATAACAGTTTTCATTTGTTTTCTGCCAGATCAGTTATCCAAAACGTATATAAAATAAAGCTATTCCTGAAGAAAGAGCTGTGTGCTAGACACCCGCTGTACTTCAGTATTTCTTTCCTGACACCACATTTGCCTGCCAGCCTCCAGGATAGGTGCTGCTGATGGGAAGGACGAGGAAGGAGACTATGGACAGGCAGTCCTTGGAAGTAAAAAAGGAAATTCAGCAAACTGCACTCCAGCTGAGATGTGACAGCACGTTGGCTAGTGCCTATTTTCTGTAGCATATTGGCCTTCTCTATTTGCCTGCATTTAGCCCTACTGGAAGCAAACAGAGAGGAAGACATGGGGATGGAAGCTGCCAGAAGCTTGTTTTTGTCTCTGTATTTTTTCTTGAATTGGGCAACACTGAGAGGCACACATGGGCCTGGAATATTTACACACTGAAATGTATTCTCTAGACATTCCTCAAGCTCATCTTTCATCCTACACAATGTTCAAACTTAGGCTTCAGCTCCATTAACAGCCAAACACCTGTTTTGGCTGACACAAGTGTTTTGAGTTCTGTTTTGACAAAAGGTGCCAGACTGAATGTACTAGATAAAAATGTCCTTCATGCACTTACACTCCTGCAGTTGCAAACAGATCTGGTACAGACAGCAAAACCACGTTTCAGTTCACGAGAACCACTCTGGAAGAACAGGGGTGTTTATTCACTCCTCAAGTTCTTTCATACCTCAGATAGCTCAGGAGTTAAACTAACTGTGGGTTTAGATTGATTTCCTGAACACCAGCATTTAATTGAGCTGAGATGTCAGTTCATGGCCATCAGGAGTCCAGGACATTGGCAGCTCGGGTTTTTTGTTACAATAATAAAGATTATTAAGGATACTAAAAACCGCAGATGAAATCCAGCTGGGCAAGTAAATAGCCTACATTAATATGAATACATATGAATGTGAAGCAAATTTAGGCATTTCGCTTAATACAGCAAAGTGAAAGTAAGATTTTGACTTTTCGCCCTCCTTCTTTCTTTCTTCCTCCCTTCCTTCCCTTAGCACAGACTATTTTAGCTGGAAAGGAGCTACAATGATCATCTAGTCCAACTGCCTCACCAATTCAGGGCTGACCAAGATAAAGCATGTTGTTAAGGGCATTGTCCAAGTGCCTCTTCAACCCTGACAGACTTGGGGCGTCTACCACCTGTCCGTGAAGCCTGTTCCAGTGTTTGATCACCCTCTTGATAAAGAAATGCTTCCTAATGTCCAGTCTAAATCTCCCCTGGCACAGTTTTGAACCATTACCATGTGTCCCGCCACTGGATACCAGGAAGGAAGAAATCAGCACCTCCCTCTTTACTTCCCTTCCTTTCCATCTGTTTTCATTCTTGCCTGCCTTCCTGCCTTGCTAAGCAGCAAACTAGACAAAGGGGCTTGTACCATTTATGATTTTGCCTTCCATAAAAAACCAGAAACCTCCAAATTTTTTCATACCTGCAACACAAAATTTGTTCTTCACCTGATCCGTTACACACAGGCTCTAATGAGAAGCTGCTTTGCCTTTGGAACTGGAATGCTTTCTTCCCCTTCCTCATGACAAACAAAAATAAATCACACCAGTGTACGTCAGCCTTTTTCCTTCTGCACTTGCAGAAATTTTGGCAAATTAGAGCTTCTAGGAAGCGTTACTGTCCCTTTCATTTAAAAGAATAAACAGTATACTGTTGCATTCTTTTCTAGAGCTCAATTTGCAGGTAGGTGCCAATTTGTGGGATTTGATCCTCAACAGGCATTCCAAAATATCCATTTCCCTTTTGCACAGCTAAAATGTAGTTTTCAATAGTTAATCAAAATAATTTTGTTTGGTATTTGGGTTGTTGTATTGTCTTTTGGTTTTGTTTTTTTTCTCTTTTTAAATCTTACAGGCACTATTCAGTGCTTCCTTCCCAAGCACTCTTACGAGGGTATATTTCCCTGTTTATAAATAACACATGGGCTTACAAGACTGAGGATACTGTAAAGAGAAAGCAACATGCAAAAGGCGGAAAAAATGGGTATTATTATACCTTTCTTAATGTTCAGTGAATCTTACTCCCACAGTAATTGTATCTGTAATCCACTGCCTCCATGTCCTGGTAAGAACATTCCAAAGACAAGGGTAATTTATTGTATACCAATTCCCATGCAATAAACATTATTCATGGTTTGGTGGCATGCTCCTCCCTTGGGAAATATTATCTAGTTTTGCTTTGAGGCTCCTGCAATTAACACATCTCTGATGATTTCTGGGGGTTTTTTGCACGAATAGGCAGGAGGAGTATCATAA
The DNA here is from genome assembly GCA_013389985.1 of Dryoscopus gambensis. Lineage (NCBI taxonomy): Eukaryota > Metazoa > Chordata > Aves > Passeriformes > Malaconotidae > Dryoscopus > Dryoscopus gambensis. The sequence continues at coordinate 27,660 of WEIT01011790.1, forward strand.
GAATTCACTAATGCCTGCTTTCATCCTCTGCAGTTTGCAGTGTGTCTCACTAGGAGGGCAAATTAAGTCATCCTTGACTGAGGAGTTGCCCTTGGTCATTGTACACTGAACAGTGCTCCCAGCTGTTCAGTCTTTCCATGGGAAACAGCCACCCTGCCAGGGATATTTGAGAATAAAAGTCTTTCTCTTGCTCTCACTTCAGCTTGGTTCCCCATCCAATTCTGCTTTTGTTTGTAGTTATGGTGGCTGCTGCAATATCATCAGAAGGAATAGAGACTGAGAAGGCACGTGAGTTCCTATGAGAATATGAGTTCTCTAATCCCTGAATAGGAATAAGCAAAAAATTTCTCAAATCCTAAAGTTTCTGCTCATTTTATGTTCTTGGTAAATACACTGAGAAACTAGCTCTCTACATGTTCTTTCACCCACCCAACAAAACACAGAATCTGAAAGATTGCTGGCCACCACATCACACTTATACCTGGCATCCTGAAGATCACAGGGCTAGAAGCAAGCAAGACACCTATACATGTAGCTTCAAATTTTGAAGGCCCTATGGGTCAAACAGTTACCCCTAGATGAACATGTGTCACTTAAAAAGCAGTGCCCGTCTCCATTATTACTGTGATTTTCCCTCCCTCTCTTCTGGTTACCTTGTGATGAACTCTGTCACCTCCACAGTATAAGCCTTCTACTACCTCTCCCCAGCTCTCCGGTCTATGGTGATTTAAATTTATTTCATCCCAAATATCACAGATTCTAAAGCCTACCAAGTTGCACGAAGGCTTCTCAACATCAAGGCCAGCTTAAGCGGGCTCTTGAGCAACCTGGCTCTTAAGCAAGGAGGTTGTCCGTGCCCATGGCAGGAGGTTGGATTATATGACCTTTAAGGTCCCTTCCAACCCAGCTCAGTCTATGATTCTGTATTTTGAGCAGTTACCTTTATCAGGCTTGAGCAAAGCAAAGAACACAAGAACGTCCACTCTTTGCACAGAGTTTAGTGAATACTGAGGTCTGTGGGGTGTGAATGGGTTTCACTACATAGTACGGATGTATGAAAGACTGAGTTGCCTCACTGGTACAGTGCTCTCAGGAACCTGTGGAAGAACACTGTCTTTCCTCTCAAGGGAATTCCCCCATGAGTTTAGGTACTGGGAGGGCTGAAAATGTGGGGAAACTGAGCCAAGGACACAAGCAGGTGTTACAGTTGATTCTCATTGAAGTTGTTGAGATTTAGGTGCCTGTTTCTGAGGAGTGAAGCCCCTGGCTGCTCCTGCAGTGAGCAGCAGGTGGTGGGCACCTCTGCTGTCAAGGAACTCATGGGCTCATACAGGATGCCACAGAGATGTCTTGTACATTTCTGAGGGCACGACAATGCTGTCTGGAAAAAGCTTCATGTTAATTTTTTTGGACCAACTCCTTTAAAGAGTATACAAAAATATGAGACAGGGGAATCAAAATCAGAGTGTTTACTATGTTTCAAGATGCCAGGTTTTCAAATTAATGTTATTAGTATTCACAAACATCGCTACAATCATGTTGATACTGTCCACATCCAGATTGTTTTGAAATAAAGTGGCAGAAAATTAAATGCCAGAATTTATATCACTCCCGACCATTTATCATGTTACATTATTACACCCTTCAATTGCCAAATACATGCCACTTGTCTAAGACAATTTAATGTGACCTGGAATAGCTTTGCATTAATAGCCTCTTAGGCTGGGTCTACATTAGCAAATAGCGCTGCACAATAGGAAGGGATGTGTAGAGTGCAACAGGTGATACAGAGGATCTGATGTACACATTTTGGAAGGGTTTAATTTTGACTGGGTCTAGTCTAATCCTGTAAATCGTATGCCTGGTGGTGTTTGGAGCATATCAGTGTGCACTCAGAGTGTATATTTTGCTTTATTTTCATCCAGAAGTTAGCACTTTTCAATACAAATATGGAACAGAGCAGAGTAAGAGTGACAACTGAGAAATTTGCTTGAAAAACTTATTCCTTGCCTGAACAGAAACTCTATGTAGAAGCACCTTAGACACAAATGGGTTTTCTATGTAAGGAATCAAAAAAAATCTGAAAGTCAGAGAATCCATACTATGAGACCTTAGTGGATTAATTTTAATGCTGAAAACAAGTGACAGGGTCCCATGTGAATTTTACAGTGTAGATCTCAGGCTGCTGTGTCCACACTTGGCTCTGGCATCCAGATGTGGTCAGACAGTGTGGATGGTAGGGCCCATGCAGAACAAGACAGAACACACCTGCACCTCACAGCTCATCTCAGAGCGGGCAGATCTGGTCAAGGCTAAGGTGTCCATGAGGAAGACAGAAATTAGGACTTAACACTGAGCATGTCAGCTTTGTAGGCTGCAATTAAGGACAGGCTGTGACCCTCTGTCTTAACGTGATAAACTAACGTAGACTTCTGGAGAGGTGAGAGCTGCCTGAAATATTCCAGCTTGTGAAACATTTGGATTGGGCTGACAGACTGCAGGGGGAAATAAGACTTTAAAAAAATGTGGTAGAGAAAAAGGAGAAAATAAAAATGCTCTTAGTCATTCCCTGGAGCACAAACAGATGTTCAAACAATATTCTGAGTAAAGATGAGATTTAAAGCTCAGTGCATGGGACAGACATTGTAAAAATCAAGGAGAAATTCCCATTTTCATCTATTTCTAATGTTAGAGCTTTGTTGTTGACTGGCATAAAACCTCATCAGCTGAGGATAACCAAAGCTTCTGGAGTCTCTGATATAAATAAGCTTCAATAGGTGTTATAAAACATGTCACTATTATAGTAACATTGGAACTGACATACTTGGTCAGATCATTTCTGAGGTGGAGACCACCAGAACCAGAGATGATACTGAGAGGACAAAATGCTACCAACATCTATAACATCAGTAAAGTATTGTCAGGTTTATTCTCCTGACACTTCTTACTGCAGTCAGTTTTGGTTTATGATTCAGGGGGGTTTTTTTATTATTTTTTTTGCCTCATGTGCTTATTCTTTGACTGGGCATTTTCACTCAGCAGGGAGAACTGTGCACTATGACCCATAGGTTTTCTAGGATTCACCTATCCAGAGTCCAGCATAGGATTTTCCACCTGTTTTTATCAGACAACACATTGTAATCGAAATGTTTACCTCTGGCTTGGATTTGTTTATTCAAATTTGTATTGAGATCTCTACAAAGAACTTTCTCTTTTGTATTCTCATATCCAGTTATCCTGAGGGACTCTGTTGTTGCATGAGTGTGAAGGGCAACATGAGGTCCTGATTCAGAGACAGTGTGTCTCTTCATATTGATTTCAACAGCCTTTGGATCATAAACCAATAAATTCCTGCAGCATCTAAACTGTGTCGAGCACATCGTGTAGGCTTGAAGCAACCCCACCAAGCTGCACCCCAGTCCGTTCTGGGGAGGCAGACTTCTTTAACCCATGCAATATAAAGATGTACCCACTCTCCCTCGAGCAGTGCTAATGACATCAGCACCTTTATTTATCTAAAGTCACTGCTAAGAAGAAGGCAAACTAGAACTGATTGTCTCAACATCCGCATAACGTGCCCATTGCAGATGCTCCTGCCATTCCCACCAACAGGTGGAAACATACCCTACTGCAACACACTGCTCTCAGCTGTGCTGGAGCTAACCCCAGATCAGCTCTTGCCTGTCATTATAGTTACTTCAGGGGCATATCAGCTGGGCTGAGAACAGCATCTGGTACAGCTGGTACTTTATGTAAATAAGAATGCAGTTCCAGGTACCTGAACATACTGAAAAGGAGAGACTTCTAACAAACCACCACGCTGCCAGTGTTGCTGGTGGCTCAAACACTTCTTCATTTAAATGGCAAAACTTTCAATTATGTTCTCCCTGTCTGAATCTCACAATGTTGTGATGTATGCTGATGTTGTACACAATGAAAATGTCATATTCTCTCTGTTTCACTGAATTTCCACCTTTGTTACATCTCTTCTGCAGTATTAATTCACTTCACAAACATGGCAATCTTAAACTTCACCTTTTAATCACTGAACTTCAGAGTTGGTACCTTATTCGTAAAAATCATACAGTAAGTTATGTTAAACAAAAAAACCAGAAACAAACAAACAGGCAAAACTGCTTGTCATTACCTTTGTGAACCCACAACAACTTTCTCATCTCTTTTTTGCACCAGAAAGTGACTTACGGGCAAGTTTAATGAAAACAGGTGAGAGACAGTGTCTAAAATGATATGACTTTTTATGTAGCACCTGATTTACTGAAGTCCTGCTCCTTGGCCTTTGCCATTTGCAAATGCCTTTGTATCTTCTCAACTGAGATAACTTGTCTCCCTTTGGCTCCTGATTTATGATCGGTATCTCTAAAATCTGATGTACAACTTTGTTTCCATTTCAGCCCTGAAACAGCAGCCCAGAATCTCCTTATAAGTGCGTTTATATGAATCTTTGCTTCTCCATTCCTTCACTCATCATGGCCCCCAGCATGTGAGTGTTGCCTAGAATCCTTTCTCCATGCTCTAGAATCCTTAGAATCCACCTCCATGCAGAGGTGAAGGGGGGTACTTTGACCCACCACCTGCTAGCAGGGTGAGATATTCATTAGATATTCAGGGCTTAAGACTTCTGAGAGAGCTGACTCCTGGGTCTGTGGCTGGCTCTGCGTAACTTCATCAGATCGTCAGTACTTTGCAGAAGCTGTATTTTGGGAGCTGAGCACACTGCCCAGCTTTTGTTCCCTTGGAACAAAAGGGACTACCATTAAAATGCTGGGCTGTAATGCTTTTAACACCTTGCTCTACACACTTGCAGCTAAGACCAACACCAACACCAGGGGCTCAGACAGAATATGCAGAACTGTTGCTCAAGCTCACAGACCTCCCTTTCAACCTCAATGTCACTTGCCCAGGGAGGCAGTAAACCTTATGATACAGCTCTGACATGTGTGTCCTGGAAGTCCTCCCGTCTCAGCCTGTCGTGCTCACTGCCTGGCAGAGGACCCCTCAAGAGGGAGCTGGCTGACCTGAGGCAGCCCCAGCCTCTCTCCTCTCTGAGATTCTGAGAAGGTGACTCCACTGTCTGGGTTGACAATTTCAGGCAACTGCAGATAACCACTACCTCTGGTGATCCCGTGGCAATTCAAAGCCGGTATTTACTGACATGGGAAGGTACAATCTCTTCCTGCGAAGTAGCAGTGGCCCTGGGGCCCCTGACTCTCATCAGTGAGGGGGTTGTTTTGCTTTAACTGTCACTCTGCATATATGTAATTTCCCAGAGTCTCTGGCATCTGTTCCTAACAGCCCAGGCATTCTTGTTTTTAGCAGAACAAAATGTTATGCCTACGGACTAGCCACTGTCAGAACTGGTTACCTTCTGATTGTCTCTCTTCTTAATGCACCTGTGGATGCTGTTTGCAGATAACAGTCCAAAGCTATCTCACTTTCTCCTTGTTTTCCACAGTTCCAGGCAATCTCAAGAGTCCCGTATTTTGCTTCTTCCTCTCAGTGCAACAATCAAATATACTTTGATTGCCTTTACTTCTGGAATCGTGGGACTGTCAGAGCTCACTTAGTGCTCCAACTGCTTCAGGATGATTGGCTCCGGCCTTTGCTATTTAGGTTGCTCATTATATCAGGAAGAGTTTATGCATTCCTGGCTCATACTTACTGGATTCAGCCTGCTTAGGCAAAACAACTTCAGGAGGAACTTTGCTTCTTCACACTCCTTGTTATAGCTTATGGGGAAGGACAGAGGAAGATGGGAGCTGTTCTCTGGAATTACCTCTCCCTCATTCTCCCCTCTTCATTATCTGTAGCAGGAGATAAGGAATGTAATGCGGTAGGGTTCCTCCTAGAGGTGTCTCAGAGGAGTGAAATGGAGCTGAGCCTCCATTGTGAGCTGTGAGCAATATGGATTTAGGGGGTTTTCTGTGGTTTTTTGGTAGAAATTCTCTTCAATTGAGCAACTATAACAGGAAACTGATTGATACAGTTGAATACCTTGCTGCATCAACACTTCATTAGAAAAATAAACCTCAGCGGGCAATGAATTACTTAGGGATGGGGAGGATTAGAGGTGTTTTTTAGTTTCTCAGCAGCAGTCAGATCTTTCCCAATGAAAAACTTACAAGTCACAGTGAACACAGGGTGCATGGGGTCTATTATCTTACCAAGCGTATTACAAGCTTCAGTTAGACTAGGCAACAGATCAGACCTCGCATTTTAAAAAAACAGTGAAAGGTTTTCCTTGGGTAGAGATAAACTCAAAGAACTATGCATTCCCTATAGCAGAGACGTCTAAGACTCAATTATGCTGAAATTCTTCTTTTATCTGTGATGTCTTAAGAGAGCAGGAAACTGGAATAGGGAACCTCCTCGTGCCTTTGCAATACAGAACAACAACTGAAGAGGAGAGACATACATCTGACTAGCTGTATGCACATGAGCACACTGCAAAACCAGAACACTAAATGGTGGTAAATTGTTGTATTTTATAAAAATAAAATAACAAACACTACACATGCTTCATGGTGGAGTCGACGTGGTCAGAGAAGCATATTCTCCTCTCCCAATGGATGTGACACTGGACTCTGCAGCCTGCTGGGCTAAAGGAACAGCTTTTTTGTACCTGTGTTCTTGGGGACACTTGCACAGGAACAAGAGCAAGTCTTCACTTTGTACCTCTCACTCTGGTTTGAAAAAACTGCCTCCTCAGAGCAATGTCTCTGTGACAGTGTCAGGCAAGAGCCTTCCTGTTTGCTCCCACGTTATGTGGCACGTTTCAGAAGAGCTCTCTTTTCAGGGTTGATATTCTGCAGCTGATGCCTCTCCGGCTCATAAATGCTGAATGTTGTACCATAATCAAATTCTCATAGGTAATTTGAGGCAATAAGCAGCTTTCTCTTCTGTGGTTAAATACCGCCGTCGACAAGGTACACATTGGAGCTCTGGCAATTCATTTGCTGCTGTGAGATTGTGGTGGGTTGACCTTGGCCAGCTGCCAGAGGCCCACCCAGCTGCTCTCTCACTCCCCCTTCCCAGCAGAGAAAATGAGATGGAAAAGCTCATGGGTCACAGAGTTCTCTTGCCAGTTACTGTCGTGGGCAAAACAGACTCCACCTCAGAAAATTTAATTTGTTGCCAATTGTTGGGTTGACAAATAAAACCAAAAAGCACCAAAGCAGCCTCTTCTTTTTCCAAGCTGAACTTTACTCTTCACTCCTGACTTCTCTACCACCTCCCCTAAGCTGTGCAATGGAATGGGGGGGCTGCAGTCATAACAGCTCCTCTCTGCCACTCCTTCCTCCTCAAGCTGTTTCCCTGCTCCAGCCTGGGGCATTCCCACTAGCTGCAGTCCTTCAGGATAAACCTTCCCCACTGTGGGCTCCCCATGGGCTGCAGCTTCCCACAAGGCTTGTCCACCTGTCCCACTGGGTTCTGTCCTGGGGCTGCTGGTGTGTCTCTGCCAGTACCGATACACCTGCACTCAGTACAGTGTTTACAAATGTTCCCCCCTAGACACAAAATAAATGTGTACAGTGTGCATGTATATCATATATATGGCTTAATTAAGTGGCTCCACAAGAGCTGTTTTTCCTCTGTAAACCCTGTGTTTGCTTAGGGAGCAAAGAGCTGTTTTTGTCTTTCCCACTAGTCCTCCTCTGAGTGATCCTTGGCCAGACGCTGGCTCTCACCAACCAGGCACCAGAGCAATCATGTCCCTTTCACTGCGCAATCACTGTGGAAGAGGCCTCTTGAAGCAGCACTTGAGCTAGGAGCTAAATCAGGATGAAGTACCCTCCTTCTTTTTACTGACTACTTAGGTAGCTCATCTAGGGGTTGTTTGATCCACTAGAGACATTTGTGTAAATCAGATTTTGGGCAATGAGTTGTTATTTAAGACTGTGTGATCTCTGGAAACTGTGAGTGGAACACTAGTATTTCTGCACTAACTCTCCTATCAACACGCCATACTCCCAGATTGTTACTTTTATCTACAGTTTAGCTCCATGCTATTTAGAGATAGAAAAAATATATTAGCTTATCTAGCATACTTCCTATAAATGTGGCATGGCTCCCTCAAGTATCTTGTGTAGGATTTTTTTTTCTCTTTAAACATACACAGAATAGAAGCATTTCTGATTAAGAAACTTGCAGCGTGTTTAATGATTTTGATGAGATGTATTTTTTTCTGGGTCACATGGCTCAAAACTCTTTGGTGCACAATGTCCATTTGCTTATGGCAAACCTAAATGTCTGGTGAGATGCTGTCCACATCAAGCTCTGGGTTCCTGCATTCCTATTTGCTTATGTTGGGATCAGTTCAGAGAAGACAGCAGCTCGCTGCGTACCTTGGTTTCCTTCCCAGCCTGGTTCATGTCTGCACCCATTCTTCTGGCACCAAGGCAGAGCTGCAAAGGGCCACAGCAAATGAGAGGCATCACAGGGGCCAGAGCTTAAAGTAGCCCGGGTGGATTTCAGATCCAGCCCTTTACATCCCATTTAAAAGCATTTATCTGATAAGCTTTTTGAGGACAAGATCTATCCCTTTTCAGGCTCATGATGTCTTGAAGGGTGAAGGGGACACATGAATGTTGAAAAATACTGTGTTTTTTTAATGCACAAATAAGGCAATAATTTTTTCTTAAAATCATCTGTTTTCTTTCTTCAGTTGAGAAATGCAAACAAGAATTAAGGTTAACAATATCTGCTTGAGAACTGAGAGTGCTGATGTGCCGCATGCTCTTATTTTTCATGCTTAAACTGCTGTAATTCTCTTTTAACTGGTCTTCCCACCAGGCAAATTTAACGCCTTCAAGCTGCACAAAACTGTGCAGCTCATCTTCCCATTGGGAGTAAGCCAAATCTACATATTTTTTCTTCATGGCACTGAAGTTCTGCAGTTATTTCAAAATGTTATCACTCACATTCTTTACAGTTCTCTGTGATCTGTCTTCAGGACCTCCTGATAGTATATTTCCTACAGTTCAAGCAGAAAGAACCACTCAAGTATCCTCAGACTTAATCAGAAAGACTTGTCAAAGCTTCCTCATTTGATGCACAGACACAGGAATATTTTTTAAACCATATAATATTTGACATTTGATTTCCTCTTTGCTTTCCGCACTCAGATGAAAGGACTTCTTTATTATTGTTATTTAGCCTTGAGTATTTTAGCTTATAAGTGGCCTAACACATATTTGTTAATGAGGTTTAAAACATACTTGAGGGCTAAGAATCTTTGGCCCAGATTAAATTCTTATGGCTTGGTGGGGTTTTTAAGGGGGACGCTGACACAGTCTTAACTTGGTAGCACAAATAAGCCTCTTAATCTTTTCCCCTGCAAAAGTCAATTTGGTACTTGTGAAGATGCTGGATCAAAACCATGAAAATTCTGCCCTCTCTTTATTCACAGGGAGGAGCCAACTACAAGAACTAACACTTTGGTATTCCTCAAACTGCCTCAATAATCTGTTTTATTTCTGTTTTGGAAGGACCAACTAGAGGCCTTCCATAAAAGATTAATTCCACCTCTGTGCCCAGTCTGTCTTTGGCTTCTATGCCGAGGCTTATGTGAAGAATGCCAAATGCAATGATCAGGTTTTTTTGATGGTACAGACATCTGTCAACTAGAAATTAGGCTAGAACCACCATTCATTTTGCATAGGCCACCCAAAGGTAATAACTCTCAGTTAGTATTGATTTTGAATACATTTGAACCCTTGACCTCGGTGATGAGAGTCTTCATGCCAAATCCCAACCCACTAAGGTGTCTATTCAGTCATCTGTAAAAAGAGACAGAGTGCCTATTTTTAACCATGATACTGATGTCATGTGTAGTGTAGGGGTATATTTTATGCGTAAATGGTGGATACAACTGTCTTGGAAATACTGGAAGCTTAGCCTACGGTCAGGAGCCTTCAGAGTTTAAGCAACTTCACTGTTACATCCGGCAAAAAGATAAATCACTACAGCAGATGAAATGACTCCACTACTGCCTGTGTGTACCTAATGAGATTAACTCATTTTAAAAACATTGGTCAAAATAGTGACCCCATGGATCATCCTTGTGGATGGATCTAAGCCTTTGCAGAAGTCCACAACATGTTTGCTCTAGTGCTGAGGCTGGCAGAAGGGTTGTCTGGTTCCTTTCTCCTTCCTCACTGCTTTTGGTCCTGCCTGCCCACCAGCACTGGTGTCTGCCTTTCCTGCACGGACTACTGACACCTCTCTTATGGTTACACTACAGGTATAATTATCAAAATGATCTGCATGAAAACCCACTATTTTTTGTGAAATAGACTTTAAAATCACCCCAAGAACCATCCCTCCCCCATTTTTGTGTTTTGGTTAAGCCACCAAATTATTTTTTTGCTGTGATTTAGATTACAAGGGGCACATGGGGTGGGGATGATGCAGGAATGGGGTATCAGTGAAAAAAGAAAGGGAGGAAAGATCGTAAATGAAGAAGTTCCATTTCAAAGGTGAACCTTTCTAATAAAGATAATACACAACATCTCTGATTTCCTTTATGTCGTCTCCTGAGACAAGTGTGAAGCTGCCTAAAATAAATAATGAGGCAAAAGATATGAAAAGATGTTAAGTAAAGCCCTGTGAAATTTGAAAGTTCTCTTCTTTAAGAATTATGAGCTGAGACATTTTTGTCCTAAATTATGACATAATTTTCCAAAATATACTTTAGAAGACGAAGAATGTGAAATAAAATACAATCTTTAAAGATACTTTTAGAAAGTCTGGAAAGATCTGTTTTATAGTGCTTGAGAATGTTTTAGTCCTATCTTCACTTTTAAACCAGACTAAAATTATTATAATTAAAAGAAGTACCATGCTGATGATGTTCAGAAATGCTTCAAAATAAAATGTTTTGATACCACTAAATGAGTCATTCACTGGCCCTCCCTCCTATTTTGTTAAAATTGACATATCCCCACAGCGACTGTATTGTTCTGATGAAATAACATTTTCTGACAGGAAGTGTTGTGGAAAAAAAGTTTCTGACCAACTCTAGCACTGAGGAAAAACTCCATTAATATTTAAGGTTCACTTTTAAGTTTCAGTCCACCTGATCTATCTTTTTTTTGTCCATTTATTGTCCATAGTTATTTTTAAATTACTCATTTAATATTAAACAAGTACTTTGAGAAAAAAATCCTGCAATTTAATTTAATTAGCTTTGCCTTTTTTCCCCCCCAGCCCATTACTGACTTTCATAATGTTGCATTTAAAAATTATTTTTAAAAGCAACTGAATGTGAATGCCCAGCTTCTTTTTTTTTTTTTTCAGTCGAGGAATACCACAGCACCAGTTCCAGTATCTCATGCAGCACTCACAGGGATGACTTTCCCTTATGCAAATGAGATAAGTTTTGGCTTGAGCTCTTGTGAGAAAACCACTGACTAGACAGGAGGTAAAACCTTGTGCCACATAATGGTGTAATAGATCAGGTATTGCCCACAGTTTTCCTCTCTGCGTGTAAGAGACAGCGGAACACAAAGTTAACGGCCCCTGGGGCCCATTGTGGAACACTGTGCAGACCTGAATTAGCAGGGATGAACAAAGCTTTGAATGCATTAGCTTCATACACACAAACATTTGCCCCTGCCTGCTGTCTCTTGGCTCCCCTGGAATTTTACATGGTCATGGGCATTCTCCTTCCATCCTCTTTGACCATCTGACCCATCCTACCAGGAGTCTGCTCATTCCTGGATAGAAAGGTCTACACAGCCTTTCTGTGTAAAAAACCTGAGCTCTGACTGTAAGAGTCTCACTTGAGCTGAGGACAACTTCCACTGACTGTGTATCTGACTAGCGAGTTAATTAGAGTTGTCTATGTTGCTCTCCAGAAAAAAAGATGATGTTTTACAGGCAGGTTAAACAAGTCGAGTTCTAAACCATGCATAGTTCTATGTTCATCAACACTGCTTTAAAGGAAGAAATCAGATGAAGCCGTTTGCCCAAGCTGCATTTTGAAAGGTGAGAGATGTACAGCTAGATGTGGGACGTACATTGTTCATCCAGTTCTTGTCAGAAGCCCTGAGGAAGCTCTGACTGCTCTTCCATAGTTACTCTTCCACGTACGTGGGTGAGCAGGCTGGCTATGGCCAGAACCAGTAGAGTATTTCTAGTGCTACATTCTCCCAGTGTTGGGCAGAGGTCCCAGACCTGATGAAGGAAGATCATAGAGGACTGCCCCATTCTGGCCACAGAATCTGCTAATATTATTTGCAGTTGTAATGGAAAGGAGGGAGAATGACACTGATGGTGCTGTTTCCTTGGAAGTGAAGCACAAAGTAAACTGTGTAATACTTGATCTCACAGCCTTACTGCTCTGTTGTGAGATTGAAGTAAAAACTCTTTAGCTATTATTTCAATATCATGGAGTTTATTTTCCAGAACAAAATGTCAAGTTGTTTCACACAGACATTACAGTGGAGTGTCTCATATTTGCCCTGGAAAAAACTGCCTTGGATTTGCCCAAATAACGTCCAGTATCTGGTGGTTTGTCTGCGGCATCTGAAGGTATCGGAGGTAAATCTTCACTATCCAGGCTAACATGGGAGGGAAAATGGGAGTGTGTTAGTTTGGATAAAGTTAAACCCCAGATAGTTTAGTGTAAGTAAGGTTTCAGGGTCATACAGTGATGCAACAAGAGAAACAAGAAAGGATAGTGATGCTGCTATGGAGGATAGAGATCTTTAGACTAGAATGACTTAAACAGGTCAGTCCACTTGGTCTGCCTAATTAATATTGCTTCCAGATCAAGCATGCTGGGTGGAGACAACTAGAGCTTGGAGCATACACTATCTGGAATGGAAATAATCCCTCCTTAGACAATTCATAGGGAAGGGACAGACCAAATGACTCTTTGACTCTTTGGTTGGTTTTTTTTTTTTTTTTTTTTGTCTAGAAGAATCCTTAGAAAACACTCCCAAATCCATCTCTCTGGAAACTTTTCAAAGATCTGTGGTGCATTTTGTACTGCCAGTCAGCATGGGCCAATATGAAAAGTATATCTTCCTTTCCTCTTATGTTTTGAGGCTGATTTGGTAGTGTTCAAGGCCAAGTTGGATGGAGTTCTGAGCAACGCAGTCTAGTGAAAAGTGTCCCTGCCCACAGCAGGGGGACTGGGACTAGATGATCTTTAAGGTCCCTTCCAACATGAATCATTCTAAGATTCTATGGTTTTATCAGAGATCATTAGATTTTAGCTCCTTGCACTGGCCCCATATTTACGGAAAGATATAAGAAAGACTAGGAGGCATGTAAATCTACGCAAAACTTGCAGACAGGCCTCATTTTCTGAAATACCCTTAAATTGCAGGCGTAAATAAGGTTATCAGATCTCTATCTTATTTGTAGAAGAAGTTTGCAAACGAACTGTGTTGACAAAACAGACATTTAAATCAGACATTTGCTCCCATGCCTTACTGTGCCGCCGTAATAGAGGACCATTTAAAAAACCTGCTTCAAGTGGCATGGTAATAAAGAAGGTACATAGGAACTGTAATACTTTTTCACTCATTTAAAAATATTTTCCAATAGATCTGTCTTTAAATGGGTTCTATGTTACATTTCTCTTGGGCTGATTAGCTCTAGAAAGGCTGCTAATCAACAAAATCCTGACTCTTGCAGTTTATATCCCATGCACTGGTATTGGTAAGGACCTGTGTATTCTTCCTTTTTTTAAAATGCCAGGTACATCTGGGGACAAAATCTAACGCTTTTGTAGTGTTTTTCACTGGAGGTAGGCAATACACAGACATGTTTCTGCAGAGCTCATTTTGGAAATGCTCCCAATGGACTGAATCAAGACTATCTATAATCAACAAGATTTGGTTCAATGAGACTAGGAATCTTACTTACTGTGCTCGTTTAAGTATTTCTGTTCAGAACTGCAATTAATGATGATATTTGCATTATAATATTTCAAACTTTGCTCAAATTCTTATGACTTGGTTGTACTTGGACCTATGTTTTGTTTCTTGATAGGTCCAAATATGATTTTCCATCTAACCACAGAAATCACTTGAACTCTTCTGCTTTATAATTATGGAGAGACACTGTTTTTTAATACAAAATCTTGTATGAATCCTAAAATAAAGGAACAAATACCTTCCTGCCTGCCTTTACAAACCTTAAAAAAAAATGTTGAGGACTACTCAGCTGATCTTGGAAAAGCTCAAGCCCTCTTACAATGTTCTGTTTTAAAGAATTGCCTAGACACTATAGGTAAATGTCTGCAGACAACTTTCTTTTAAAATTATGCTATTAAGCAACAAGCATAATATCAATAGCTGACTGATTTATGTAGTGCCATTTCCTCACTTCCTAGTGCACCACTGATTTCAAAATACAGCACACACTGCATCCTTTACCAAAATGCAGCCCTTTCTGGAGAGAAAACTGGTCCCTCCTTAGCTGGCTGCAGGGCACCTGATAAAGAATGCTAAGGCAGGGAACTGGAGGGGAATGTGATAGGGCAGAGCTATTTGTCTGCTCAGAGCTCAAATGTGACTGCCACCAGCCCTGTGCGAAATAGAAACAAACTGGAGTAAACTCGAGTTCCAGAGGGACAGGGACGCTGTTCTTTGTTCCTGGCTCCCGCCCTCTGTGTTTCAGCATTAATGCCCGCCACTCACTTGTCTCCCAGTGCTGTCCATCTCCTTCCTGGGGAGCTGGTGGGAGAAGCCGAGACTCCTCACTTCCCAAAACTGTCTTGCCCCTTCACTTTCTAGCCCAGGCACATCAGGTTTATCACTGCAGCCACGACAAGGTCATGCAGCATCCCGTACCTGTCTGTGCTTTGCTGGAAAGAGCCCCAAGGAAACTACCTCACCTGCGTCCACTTACACAGACCAGGAACTCCCAACATTTTGGCCATCCATGATGTTACAGTCTGTCCAGACCCTCTCTGGTCACCAGGAATGCAACCCCCTGGCTCTGTTACAGCTCTTCCAAATATGGAATCCTCTGCACAAAGCAGTAAATGAAGTCTGGTGTGCTAGACCTCAGCTTGTGACCCTATAGTTACTAATGTTGTTGCAGTCTTTGTCCTATAGTCATCTCACTTCCAATAAATAATATGTGGAGAGGTAAATAACATTAGTTTTATATTGTTAGCAGTTTATTTAACAAATGACTGGCCTTGGAGAAAGATTAGGAAAACAGGCTCCTATTCAATATTATCTGCCACTCTGTAATTCACAATTATAACAAGAAAGGCAGAGCCTTCAGACTAAAAACACATTGATAATTTTGTAATTTTATATTGAATACTAATGGGCACAAAGTCATGACACAAGCAATAAATATAGAAAACACAGGTAGTTTGATTGCAAATACTCCTGACAAGGGGAGTGAGTTGGAAGAAGAAAGCCCAGAAAAGAAAATCTCTGACGATGCTTCCTTTCAACTTGCTCTTCCTCAGTCTCCAGATTTTCTCAAATCTGTCACAAACAGGAAAGCACTGATATTCTAAGATGTGGTCTTGATAACTTCAATAAATCATGTCTTTAGGGCTGAAGGTACAACTGGTATGTTCCTTTTACAGCAAATTGTAGTTTTAGACACAGAACACGTGTTGACGGAGAGCATCAAACCATCTGCCTGCTACTGCTGTGCCTAGTTAGCATGAATCAGATAATCAGAAAGTTATTAATAATACCTAATGAACAGTCTTCATTTAATTTTTGTCACATATCTCTTTGTTAAAAAGAGAAAATGATCGGAATAAATTTATAATTAATGTGTTTATAAGAAACATGCTATTCATGTGTATGTGTATGTGTGTGTGTGCATTCACATCTCTGACACAATTATGCATTTTGATATACTTGTAGCCCAGGAAAATAAAAAAGATAAAATTTACTTTTGGTTATTACAGTATTTATTCAGTTATTAGATGACTTATGAAGATAATTAAATAAGCATGTTAAAAAAAAGAAAATAAATTCCTCCATTTTGTACCTGAATAAGGAAAAGCCAGCGATTAATAACTACACACTGATTTGCAGGAACAGCAAGATACAAGAGCATCCCAGACTGAGTTGGAATGATGTGGATCACTGTTTTCCCTTAAAATGAACAACAGAGTTTTGACATAGAGCATTATGCTCTGCTATAATTAATATGAGGCTAAGCAGAACCAATAATACACTTTTTTTAGTATTGGATTGCTTTTTATGGAGCATGGTTAAAATGTTCCTTCTAATGTACAGCACTCTTCAGTCCAAATAGCTGTCTAAGATTGCTAAAATTATCTCCACCAATGTTAGTATCACTTTTTCTCTCCTTTGAGCATATCTGGCAAACGAAATTTTGTTTGCAACACCCATAACACTGTGAGAGAAACAAGAGGTAGGAGAAAGCTGCTAATTCCACCTCATCTCAGTTCCCGTAGGTGTAAATTGTATGGCAAATGAGTCAAATATGGCTGTGACTTGGCAAAGGCAGCATCTTTCAGACTGCAGAAGCAAGCGTGGTAGTTACTGTGGTTTTTCCTTTATCTGTAGATAATGTTCACAAAAGAGCAGCCTAATTTACCTCACTAGAAGGTATAACCACTGTGCATTACTTCAACACAGATACATAGACACAGAGACACAGATGCATTTATGGCTGTCAGTGTCTGCAAAAGGCCAGAACTCCTGTAAACAATTATTAGCAGGGATCAGAGCAACCTAAATTGACAAAACTACCCAAATGAGGGAAAAAAAAAAAAAAGTCTGTACAAAGATTCTGATAGGCAGAATGACAATTTTTACTGTGTTACAGTAGCACTGTGTTGCGTTTAGGCTTCCATCCTCATCAGTCTGTATGGATGTAAGCTGCACATGCTTTATTCTTTTCAGGCTCAAAGAAACTTTGTTAGAAGGAAAGACTGGGTCTATAGAAGAGCTTCAGATTGGAAACTCCAAGGCCTATTCTGCAACCCACTTGGGCTTAAATAACAAGGCAGATTCAGATTAGATTTTATGAAATTATGTCTAGTAGCAAAGATTGGAACTCGTTTTACTGGGGAAGGAATTGTCAACACAGGAGGTTTTCAAGAAGCAGTAAGAGAGACTTCTGCCAGGGATGGAACAGACATATGAGAGAACTTCTTGAGGTTTCTTTCAGCCAATTTTCCCCAGTTCTGTTGCATTAAAGCAGCATTATGTCAACAGAAAAAAATGAGACAGAAGACTGATAAACATTAAAGGGAAACATCTCACAGGGGTTCATTATGCACATCACTAACCACTTTAATTATGCGTTAATTTATTATTGATGAAAAAATTGGTATTATATCTCAGTATCTTTTCTGTCAGAGGGCTATATAAAATGATTCCAAGAGTAAAATAAATGGTATAACTAGAGCTCTTTTTTTTCCTCTGCACAGATCAAGCATCTCATCATTATCAATTAAAGAACTAGGGAAGTCTTTGAAAAGATGACTTGTTTGCTTGAAGTATGTGAAGGTCATATTCACCCTGTAGTAGTTGATGAAGAGTAGTCATTTGTTATTTTTAAGCAGGCTGTCATTTAGCCATTATGAAGATGAATAACATTTGTTATTACCTAATAATCCTCCTGTTGATTACAGAGGAAAGACACTTGCAGACACCTTATGTGCTTTGCTTAGGTTTCGTAGATTATTAATGTATTTTGATTAAACCTTGTAAACAAAAAATTACGATCCCAGTTCTCTGGATGTAGTGACTGGCATGTAATGCAGGATACAAGAACATGTCCAATCCCTAACATTTTGCTCTGCATATGTTATTGGCCTAATACTGATGTAACATAGTAAAAACAAAGTTCATGTTTTAATATCAAACAGATTGTCAATGGATCATATGCTGCTCTATTAAGGTTAGTTCTTGGATGCCTGCCTTCCCGAGGAGAGTTAATGAAGCTATAAGTTACCTGTGTGGCTTCATTTGGAGTTAAGCCTAATTATCTGGATCACAGCCACGTTTTGGAAAGTCCGAGCCTCATTTCCAAAGCAGATGGAGTCGCTCAGCAATGACTTCATTTGTATTAATTTGTTACACTGTCTTCTGTTATTCATCTCAGGGAATGTTGCTGCCTTTGCAGTCCAGCAGGAATGAAATCTAAAAGTTTCGATTTGGGAATTCTTACTTTATTTTTTAAAATAAGTCCATTATCTTCCTCCACAATGACCAGAGGTGAAGTGCAGAGGCAATTAAGTGGGGTTCAACTTGTGGCCATCACATGCTGCAAAATGGTGACTGTGCCACCAGAGATTTATGAGGCTTTTGCTTCTTGGAGCAAGTGAAATGACCAGAGCAGTGACCCAGAAGCTTTATCAAGATAACCTATGGGCCACTTCACATTGGAGTTCGTAAGTAGGAGGTTTTTGATGTCAACCTTACCACAGCAAGACAATCAAAAGAGGTTAAAAAAAAGAGATGGTTAAGGGCACAGGAAGGAGGGTATTTTTACTGACGTTTTGAAATATTTGTCAAAGAGAAAGGTCAATTTACTCCATTAGGGCAACTATACCAGGGTTTCTGTTTTGATACAGTTGTTTATGCATTGAGCAATGAAATTATATGAAGTAGAGATTGGATGACTCCAGTCACTGCACTACATTTCTGAGGTCAGGAGCAAAATGCAGACTAAATCCAGGGGAGTTTAAAGGTGTCTGTGGCACAATTACCATGCTGTATCATAGCTGATATATCCTGGCCTGTCCACTTATTAAATGAAGGCAATACTCAGCACCATTAATCCTTGAAATACTTTACCAATGAGCATTGTTATTACCATTTTGTGCCATTTGTAAAGAGCAAAAGGAGCAAGGACAAATGAAAACAGTGTCAAAGAAAATAAAGACTCTGATTTTGTGTCCTATCACAGGACCTCTCTCTAGCAAAATTACTACTTGTCGATTAGTTTCTGCAGAAAATACAAGTGCTGGTCCACTTTCCTTATGGTCAGAAAGTGTACAGGTATATCTGTATGTGGTAAATTGCAGCCAAATAATTCCTTTGTTGTTTTTCTCACTTTGGCCTTCTGGTGGCAACTTCTAGTGATTATTTGTGATTGAAGTGGTATCTGAGATGCTCCCAGGCTACAGGCTGCTGCTACCAGCTCAGGAACTGAGTGATTCACACCTCGTGCTCTGCCTGATTCCATCAGAGCTACTTTGGTGGCTGTGCTGAGGAGTGAAGGTAAAACTCACCCAAGCAAAGTGCAGCTCTCCAGTTTGTCTTTTCCAGGCTTTTTCAAAGTTCATGAACACTCTGGGAGCAGAGGGAGAGAGGGCATAGCACTGATATCTGAGGGAAAGGAAAGGCAGGAATAGAAGAAGAACATCCTTTTTATCAGAAAGATTGTTGGTAGAAAGAAAAGGTTAGGTTTCTCTTGGGAGGCTAAAAATTTCGGTTATTAAGCTGTACACTCTGACTTTGGCACATTAATGTGAAACAAAGCATCCAAAAGTATGGAATTGTGGCATGGGAAGACAAAAGAAGCAGTTGCAGGGAAATTGAGCCCCAAAGTTGTTGCAGTCTCATTTATGACAGGAAAGGTCAGTTTTCATTTCCACTCCCTTTTATCAGAAACACCTTCTGCCTATTGCCACCAAGGATCTCCTGAAGGTCTTTAATCACACAGAAACAGTGTTGTAAGCCTCCAGCCCTTTGTGTTTGTGCATCAATAATACTATTCATGTCTCCTGACTATCAAGGTAACAAGGAGAGGGCATTCCTTTGGTCTGGCATCTTCTTTCAGAAATTAAAGCTTTCATTTCTATAGGAAGAAAAAAATCAACCATATGTCTTTCCCT
>WEIT01011790.1:50133-92313 GCA_013389985.1 Dryoscopus gambensis
CTAAATAGCCTTTTAGCTGTTTTTGAATTGTGGAGCTCTTTCCTGTGTGTTGTATCACCAAGGGGCATAACCCACATTACATTGAAGGAATATTGCCTGAATGATATACATATGTAGATGTACACAGCTCATGGGTATTATCACAGCAGGAACTGTAAAAGAAATCCAGTGCTGTATTATATGGCAAGGCCCTTCCAACTAACTAGGGAACTGGACATAAAACGATCCTCATTCATGCTTATTTGGAAGTCCTTTGCCCATCTTTCTTCACACTACTTTCATTCACAAAGCTATTTCGGCATTCATGTTAAATGAAGATCAAAATGATTTTTGTACAGCACCTTTTTGGACATATTCTAGTTACCTGGAGACATGGATTAGCATTGCAATAGCTCTAAGTGCCAAATGCTGTATTTGCTGTGGGAATACTCAGATACACAGCAGTCTGCAAGCACATCACTACAGGGTTCTTTCTTGAAACTGCTTACTTGATCATTTCTTGTTTTGCATTTATATCAGAGTATAGTGCCATTTGTTTACATAATTCTACATAACCCGTAAGAAGTCAAGAAACCGCAAAAAAGATCTAGCCTAACATCATAAAGCTGGTGTAAAAACAATGAGAAAAGTAGCTATCAGACCAGAATTAATCTCTCTCATCCAGCCTCTTGTCTCAAGACAACACCCAGTACTAGGTGTTTTGGAGAAGGAGTGCGATAGTTCTGGATTGATATTCTCACAGCTCAGCTTCCTTCCTACCTACCTGTCCTGGCTTTTCTGGCTTTAAGTCGGCACATGCCCTGAATCATGAGATAGACATGCTATCCTATCTCCTATCTAATACAAGATTACCAGTTTTTAAAACCTCAGGGGAAATTGTGGCTCCCAGAACTCTACCACAAATAGATGACTTGGTTCAGCAAATATTAGGCACAGCGGAAAGCAGATGGTGTTTGGGATTCTGACATATGAACTTCTGCAAACTGAGCTGGAGTCCTTTAAGGAATTATTTTCCAGACTCTTTCTACTAGAGGCTCCTGCCCTCCTGCTGCATCAGATGTGTACTGGTGTGCCAGCTGCACCCCCTCACTCACTGCTTTCTCAGCCCAAAAGTCATTAGCAAAAGCTTGGTCTTTTGAACTGTTATGCTAGACTGTGATGTGAAGCCTTCTGTTTATTGCTCTTCCAGGCTTGTAACATGTTGTGGGAGGCAGGTGGAAAACTGGGACACCATCCATGTAGAACTTGTCTGTAGGAACTCTTCAGCTTCTGTAAATCAGCATGCTTAACAAAGGAGGTCCCAACCCCAAATGCTAATTTGAGATAATTCCTAGAGTTTGTAAGTTATGCCTGAGCAAAAGAGTCGTGAATTGTGGCTGTTGTATTGCCTGTATGGGCACAGATGTGCAGAGGGTGACTGTGCTTATGGATGTGGTATGTCCCAGAGATAGCAAGACTGGAACGGGAGCAGCAATAAAATGTCATCCACAGGTCACCCAACAGCCAGTGCTCTCTCTACCAGTTCTTTGACAACCCAGTTCTTGGGCACATTTGTATCTCCCACACATGAGAGCTGCTGCCTCTGTGAGTTGTTGCTCTGAGATTACTCAATGCCCTTCTGGGAAGGGTCTCACGGGCAGAACCAGCTTAGCCTTGCTCCAGCACTGCAAGTCACAACAGCAACACACTGCTGACAGAGCATTGCCTATGTAAGCAGGACAAGTTCTGAGATATCTGCAGAAAAATCTCTATGAGTGTTCCTATTTTGTAATGATTTTCATTTTTGTTTCCAGTCCAGAACATCTAGGGCTTACACAGGTCACTAAATATAACTGTCCCTTATTAATTAGCTGCTCCATTCCATCTCTATTTTATGCATCTTTAAGCCTCTATTAATGGCGTATGAGTGCTGGTAATGCCTTTGACAGAGATCTGCTTGCAGTGTTTTGGGTGTTTTCTGTCAGTGGTGTAGGCTGGAGTTTTCTCCAGCTGGCTATCGCACATAGACCGTGTGCCAAGTAGGCTTGGATCATTTCAAAGCCATACTGTCTTTCATATAGACAAAACCTGTTGATGATCATGTTTCATCAGTTAGAGACAGGCACCTTCTGAATTTGTCTCCCAGAGAGGAAAGTGAGTTTTAAGACCCTGACCTGTTGAAGCTACATCAACAATCTGCTAAACCACCCCCTAGCACAACTGTGATGGTTATGCTGCTTGTGTTTACTTCTTCTGACATGTACTTCTTTTCCTAGACTCAAAATTAGGGAATCCTGCAGTATGGGAAGTAAAATAGGTGGCCCTGGAGAATGCAATACCTTTATTACTCTGTTTTGTTGCTCAAAAGTGTATTAGTCACGCTGGCGGAAGCACATAGAAGATACATCCTTCCTTGGGGAACTTATAACTTAACTGAAGAGCAGAACAAATAAATATAGGCAAAGGAAGAAGTGGAATACAAGAGGAAGGATACAGCCTAGGTAGACATTCTGATAAATATTTCATAAGCATAGGCTTGAACTTTTCCTGTATCAGTTGGTGAAGATTTATAGATAAGATTATAAAAACATAAGGAATATCTGACTGGGTCAGATCAGTGGTCCATTTAGCCCCAGATTGTGTTTTAGCAGTGGGAATAAATGATGCTACTTAAAGAAAGGAGATGAGCTTGGCCACTTTCTGCAGTCTATATATAAAACCACAGGGTACCACAGTGCTCATCCGGTCTGACCTACATGACATAAAACTACAGAGCCTCACTGAATTAATTTCTCTTTGAACTAGAAGAAGATGTTGCGCACCTCAGTGACACTCTGCTGCTTAACACCAGCTGTGGATTTACCCAGAGGTCTTTGTGGCTTTGTTTTCTTTTCATTTAACATGTTTGAAATGTTAATATGCTTCCTTTTTATTCAATAAGTTATAATCACCAACATCAGCACTTTTTTTTTTGCCTTACTAACTTTCACAACCTTGCTGTAGAAATAAAAAGCGCTACAATAAAACTCTGTGTATCAAATGACGGAAATTAGTTCCCTGATAGCAAAAGCTGGGAGAGGGAAGGACACAAATTCTGCACACCTGGAGCATTTTCTGTTTACATCCCAATGTTCATCATACTCCTAGGATCATAGAAAAAATTCGGTCTTCTATGTCAGTTTGGAAGATGGATGTTTTGCCCATTTGTCTGTATGACCATCTTTTATATTTCATTTTTTTTTAATCTGGTGTTTGTCTGTGTCCTTATATCTCTTTGCTTCTGGTTTTGTTTGGGTTTTGGTTTTGGTGTTTGTTTTTTGTTTGTTTGTTTTGGTTTGGTTTTGGGTTTTTGTTTGTTTGTTTTAGTTTAGTGTTTTATGCCAACGGCTACTTAAATACTTATGTGATGGTTTCCCAACAGAAGTACATAATGTTCCATCCTTAGGGAAGTGGTCTGCTTCTACTAACCTCACAGAAAAAGGCTATGCACCTCTTAAACAACTCTGAGAACCACGTGCCAGATCCTTGTGTGATGTAAACTGGCTTAGCTCCACTGAAGTAAATGAAACCTGCCTAATAATGGCAGCTGAGGCGCTTAAGACATATCAAATGAAGTGTTACACAGAAATGCACAGGGACATCACAATCATCGTACAAAAGCATAATAAACCTCTGAAAGGGTTTTCTGCAGATATCTGTGATTATCTCAGGGAAATGCTTCACCCTGCAGTTTGCAGAACTTCTCTAAACTTTTCCTTCTTTCTTTTTTATTTTTATAGTCCAGTACTGAATATAGAGAGATTAGACTGAAGGGAGGATACTTGGAACAAATTCCTCCTCAAACTGCAGAGCAAATGAAGGTAACATAACCTTTGCTCTCTCGGTGACTTTCCAAAACAGCTGCCTATGATAAACAACTTGGCAAATACTATTTTCTCCCCAGCAAAGTAAATCATGCATTGTGAGAAACTGTTATAGTATTTCAGCTCTGTCATGATTTACTAGATGCAAATCCAAAATATTTATGATTTCCATGATGGGTTTACATTTCTTTTTTTGATGCTAGGGGAAACACATCCTGTAAATAATATAATTTAAACTGCTGTTCAGCTATATCTGAACATCATTGCTCAGAATTTCCAATAGTCTTTGCACTTTGCATAGATGCTTTTATTTATACTTTGACACGAAGGGACATATTTCCAAATTTATGTAGTACATTAAGTTTGCCCTTATTTTATTTTTACTTTGCAGATTTTCAACATTTACAGTAAATATATCTACTGATTTATTTTAATTATAGAAGTGCTTAGAGGCCATGCAAAGCATAAAGCTATTGTGTAATTGCTTGTACACAAAACTGTCAGCTTCCAGTTTATATAGAAACTACTTGGAAGCTTAGCTTTGAACAGATACTTAAGTAACATGGCAGAGGCAGGCAGAGGGGTTTCTGCATGGACCACTCGACAGGAGAGTTGGAGAAGGGGGACCCCAAAGGGAACACGCACGCCTCAGGCACTAAGGCCATCTGCCCCGCTCCCTCCATCAAGGAGAGCATCTCAAAGCCCCCACCAGCTGCCCAGCTGGAACAAGGAGGTTTGATGCCAAAATGCCTTTCAATGGCTGTGGCAATCTAGAGTGCCTTTCTTCATTCTATTCTAGGCGGTTTAATTAGGAATGTGTATGCATATATGAGGAGCTTTTTCTGTTGTTCTTGCTATTTTACAGGGGAGCAGCACTCTAATGAGATCCTGCTAATAATTTTACTGTTCATGCCATCCCTGTATTTGTGGTTGCTGAATCTGGAACATTTCACCATTTGTATTTCAGCCTTCTGTTCAAAATGAAATAGATGTTGGGGGCTTTGGCTCAGGGTTTACATAATCTTTGCTAACTGTGGAAAAGCTGCTGTGACTTCAAGGTGTGGATCTTTGCAGCTGTCTTGCTCACAGGGAGGGTGCACTCAATTTTGCCACCTGCCTAGTGCAAAACTGCAATGTATCATCCAGGCCAAAGTGCCATGGTCCCCTGGAGCTGAGCATTACATGCTGAGTCGTCGTGGAAACCCATTAATAAAAAGTCGGGCTCTCCGCTTAGCTACGAGCCAGGCTGGCACTGAGCTTCAACTCGTTTTTTCTCATGCGGTGGCTGTGGAGACATTCCAGTCACACAATTAATCCACAAAGAGAAAGGCTGGAGAAAGCAGTTGGGATGCAGGCTCCAAATGGCAACACTGCAATATGTTGCTCACTGGTATGCCTGCATATGGGTGGCACCCTAAGGCAGGACTCCACTTGACTCAGTGGTGGGACATGAGGATGAGAGGAAGACCATGAGAGAGTCCTTCAGTCTTCCCTCTCCCTGGGAATGGGTTCAGGGCAGGCTCCAGGTGGGTCTGGTGAAGGCCACAACAACCAGCTGGGTAACCACTGGTCACATCCCCAACACAAGCAGGAAAATGGGTGGGACATGGCAGCTCATATGCTGCCTCTTGGCTCCAGTGGTTCACCAGGACTGGCAGGTTTATCAGTAGGAAGTTCTGACAGTGCAGCAGGGAACAGCAATCTTGGCTTCTGGAGCTGGTCCTGCTTTTAAACCGAGTGTTATCTATGGACAAATGTCTTCTTTGTTGACCGGAGCACAATAAAATTTCTCTAATGAGAATATATTAAGGTTAGCACATTCCCATCTAGTCAGCCATGCTCAGAAATTGGCTATTAGCTTTTTATTTAGATTTCTTAAAAAAAAAAAAAAGAAAATGCAATACCCTTGTCTAAATCCCGGGCCATGAACAAACAAGACATTTTAATAAGTGCGCTAATGTTCTTATTACAAGCCTCTTGGTGCACCCAAACAAAAGCCTTTCCTCACAACTCAATTATTTCCATTTACTCTATCTGCACAAAAAGCCTAGAAAAATAAGAGCTTAGGTGCATTTGGAAAACAGCAATTTTGAGTACTGTCAGATAAAGGTTGGGGGAGTGAGTCTCCAAAGACATTTCATAGATTGTTCCCTCCACAGTCTGTCCCAGCTTTGTTTCTAGACCTCATGCTGTTAGTGAAAGTAGCAGTGCCTATTTTATTTCTAATAAGAAAAGAAGAGAGAGGGAAGATCTCTGTGACACCCAAGACTGAGGGGAGCCATGACTCTACGAGCACACTTTGCTGTGCAGACGGCTGCTCAGCCCAGAAACAAAATGGAAGGCAAAGCAAGATCCACGTCTCATGACAGCTTTATTGCTTTTCTCCCCTGGAGGCATTACGACACTTATTGTAGCATTTTTGGGAGACTTTGAAGTTCCTTTACTTCTAATTGCAGAACTCATGTCGTTTGGGGAATTTGAAAATAGCCTCTTTTCATCTTTTTCAACAGTGAAATGTTACATGTTAACATTTTATTCTGCACATTATGAATTCAGAGATACAGAAATGACTGGCATTTCGCTCCACATCTTGCCATGACTTTCTCAGCTAAAAAATGCCTACCCAAACCCAGCCACTGCCACGCTGCCATGAGATGCCTTTTAGACAAGTGTCTTTGGGAGCCAAACTCCTGCCCCACCAGGGGCAGCCTCACTGCCTCCAGGTGCAGCACAGCATTTGTACCTGCTTCTCCAGGCTTCTACCTCCATGTGTGGTCCCTGTGCCATGCGCTCGCAGGATCAAGCTGGGGGAAGATGGCTGGAGCTGCCATCCCTGTGCAGTATTTACGACAGAACAAAGCATGGACTGGGTCATGACAGCTGGTGTGGGATCCCTGGGGCAGAGATGTGCCTCTTCTGCCCAATTTGGGCCATAACAGAGCAAAACATGGGCACCAGTAGAATGTAAATAATAAAAGGAATAATAAATTGTGAAATCAAGCCTTGTAATGAAAAAATAAATAATCTAGATAGACTGTCGCAGAGTGTCTAAGCCTGATTTATTAGCAATTCTGGCTGACCGTTATTATTATTAGGTGAGCAACTTGCAGTGATTTTTCACCTGATGCTCTGCAAATTAACTACGCTGAAGGAAGAATGCAGGAGATTTGTGTTTATTGTTTTATGAAATTATACAGTAGGTAAAAATTCACTTGGAACATCACCACCATCACTTTGCAATTTTATGACCTATAGTGCATCTGACACACAGTAGTACTGCTGCTCAACACAGATGAACAGCAACATCAGTATCACTGGTCATCTGGAGCAGTGAATAACAGCAACAGGAGCAGAGCCAATGCTTATTTCAGGCTGGCACAGAAATCCACTCACCTGCAGGTTATTCTCATGTTTATTCCACGTGAAAGAGCAGAGGGAGGCTTTAGTTTTCCGACACGTTATATGCTAATGTTTTCTACGCCAAAATTCCAGGCCAGATATCCTAATTATGTACAAATTCCCTCCCACCCTCCCCCATTGCAGTGACGGATGAATCAGTGGCTGTGTTTATTTACCCTCCTCAAAGACGATGCAACTATGACCCTGAGGAAAAAATTGCATTTGCATATGCAGAAGAAGCTGGTGGCAATTCGCATTCTAGTTTAGCTCTTACTGTAGTAAATGGCATTACTGCAGAGCCCAAATATTTCTTTTATGTCAGACTCTACTTACTGGTTTCCATTTCCTAGCGTCAATACAGAAATCAATCATGTCAAAAGGAAAATTCAATAAGAAAATCCATTCTGGTATAAGCTTAATTATAGATATGTTTTCCTTTGTAAAAGTAGAAGAAATCCAAGAAACAGAGTCCTTTACATATCTGTCTACACAATATGAATTAGCTGTATTGATATGTAAAATATTATGAGTGAACTTTTATTATTCCTTACATAAAAGACCTGTGAGAAAAGGCCTGAAAACATTTTGTTCATGACTAAATCACTGCATGATGTCATCTTAACTGTGCTGACAGAAAAGGAAAAGGATTGCAAATTAAGTATGATACAGCAATATTTTAACATCTTGATGTCTGTCCTGGAACACTTTGATTCAGTCATTAAAGCCCACATATTGAAACTTGTTGATAAAGGTATTGGGAACTGAGCTGTCCCTGGTGTCCTCAGATTCATAGAAACTCTGTCTTCAGTATCTTAATTATGTAGCCAATGAACTGGACTTGAGAATTATGTTTCATATGAGTTGAGCTGGGACATACTGCAAGTGTTGGTGACTTTTATGTGAGGAAGGATGAGGAGTTCACCTTCGGCTGGATACTAATCTCTTATTATTTTATAAGGGGTTTTTTTTGTGTGTGTTTCTCAGTGAACTAAGTGCACATAAACTCTTAGTGGCATGAAGCCGAGCATCAGAATCCAGCCCATCTTGAGATTCATATTTTATATCATGCTAAGATAATTTCTTTGGGAGAATTTGGGTCTCAAGAAAAAGAAACAAAAAATTAGGCAACTAATTGTGCTGCATAAGACTGGAATGACAGATTTTGAGGGTGGAAAGAAAGTCTTTACAACTGATCTAGATTCAAACCTCATTCCTCCATGCTTTTAGAAAGATAGAGTCAACTTTACTTTTGAAAATATTAGAAAGTTCACAATGGATTTAATCTCTAGAACAACATGTATTATATGAATTTGTCTACATCTTTTCCCCTCCTTTTTTTTAACCTCTCCCACCTTTTACCAGGGGTATAAGCAGTAACCCAGCACCAAATAGCTTTCTCCTCACAGCATGTGGATAACAGTGATGAAATATGAACTTAAATCTCCACTCTTTTCCATTGTCCATTGTGAGACTTTATGTGGGATAGTTAGTTCAGTGCAAAAGCACGCTTTCCCTGTTCACTGCAGGCACAGTGCAAGATTTTAATATCTTAATTTCAAAACTGCACATCCATCCTAGAAAAATACAGAATGCGTGTTGTTCCTGCTGTGTGCAGATCTATGCTAGAGGCAGCAAGTTAGATTTGGTAGAACAGGCTCTTAAAATTATAGCTCGTTCCCAGACCAGTGCTTAATTTTCCCTTCCAGCAAGCTCTGTCACTGATGCTCAGCTGCTTTGCAACGTCTGCCTCTTCCCTTCTTTACTTGCCCAGACATGGAGTGTGAGGTTCCTGCCCCACCTCACCCCAAGGTGTTCAATCAGCAAAGCCTTGGCAATGATGTAGGAAAATATATCCCAGATTTATTTGGGTAAACCCACTTTTGATAGCAGGAGCAGAAGGATGGCAGGTGCAGCAACCCTTTGTTATCTTCTCTGTAAAGTTACTGTCAGTAAGAAACAGAGCAAAAATCGATGTTTTTTCTTAACTGAAATTGGAAGAACTCAATACCTAATTAATTCCTGACTTTCAGTTCCTGTAAACTGCTAACAATGCTGGATGCAACATTGCCAGCATTTCTTACTGTGTTTTTTTTACTACGTCTTGTTTCCTACATCATACCACTTACACTGTATTTTTGCTTTATGTATTTAATATACTTTATTTGCTTTATATACTTAAGGCTTTCCCACTGGTACCTTTCTCAGGAACCTCCAAAGATAATTCAGAGGATAAAACATTTCCAGACTTTATATCAGCTAATCATCACCATGACTTCATACCAGCTATGACACACTATCAGCCACATCTATGGCAAGATGCGAACGAGCCACTACCATCAGAGAGAACTTTCATAAATAAAGACATTGTGGCTTTTTCAAAAAGCCAAAGCTGGTGTCAGTCAGATCAGAATATAAAAATGTCTCCTACAGGGTATTATCACTGGTATTTTCTCCTCCTGTTTCCATTTTGGTACTGATATGTATTGATACATAATGTACTATTTAAAACTATTTCACTTTATCTAAATACAGGTCATTTTCAGCTCAAAAATGTAATACAATTTTAGTAATTCATCTAGTGAACTCCAGAGAGTTATGTTTGAGGGTCTATTGAAATCCCATTAATGTCATCAATGTCATTCTGGGTCCTGTACTGTGAGTTGGTGACTTACAACAGTGTTTTCGTGGCTCTACTAAAAACAAACAAACAAGCAAGCAAAAAAAAATCACTTCTTTGTGCTTGAAACACAATAGTAAACATTTTATTTCTTGACATGGATGGGACTGGTTTTCTTTGGACTAAAATGAAGTAACTTCCTCTAATAATCTTTGACTGATTGTTGCTTAGCTTTTAATACTTGAAGTATACTAGAGAGGCTACTTAATCAGTTTTTCCAATAAACTATGCTGACTGGTGTGTCTAGATTATGAGAGAGATGCTTGAAAAATAGAATTTTATATGTGCACATATGATCACACTGAAAACAAAAATGAATTTGTGCATTTGCATATTACTAAAAAAGACACTACTGTGACGACCAATTTAAGAGCTCTGGAGAAAGTTTGATCTCATCAAAATCCAGGAAGAAGCTTCCTGAAACTAAAAAAAAAGAAAAAAAGAGGAACTTTGTATGAAGGAAGAGCAAATACTGCTCTTTCAAAAATGATAAACCAGAAATAAGAAGAAAAATACAAAGTTTTAGAAGTAAATCTTTGGCTCAATGAACTGTCTCTCAACATTTGCACAGCTCTGACAACACCTGCTGAAGCAAGTTGGAATATGACAAGAGTTCTGAATGGTATTAACGTGCCACATGCTTTCACTAAAGGTAATGCATCTGAAGAACTCATCATTAATCTTCTCTTAAAGCTTGGAGAGCAGATACAAAGTAACAGAAAGTTTTTAACTGGAACGACTGAATTATCACTTTTAGATAATCACTTAAATGACTTGGTTTTTAGAACTTGGGAGTACTCATTCCCAAGCTGCGGTTGCTCTACACCTTGTAGGATAACTCCGAGCAGTAGGGAAGCTCATATATGAGCCCTTCCCGTAGGTCATTCCAATGCTTGGATAACATTTCCATCCTGAATCACAATGAAAAGCCATAATAGAGACTAAAAGTGGATGTGAGGAACTCTGCAAGTTTTCATCCATTTAAACGTGTCAGGGAACAAGGCTTTTGCATGGAGTGACAACAATGATCCTCTGAGTTGTGACAGGTTAGTGCAAATTGTAACTCTAAATCACGCACTCCTATTCTCTTGAATGTGCTGGTCTCTGCCTTGACTACATCTCCTGCACTAAATTTTAGTCAGGGGTTACACTGACTCATTACAGTGGGAAAATGGAATAGAGCGGAGGGAATTGTAGCGGTTCAGTGCGGAGATTAACTGAATTTCCACAGAATGTATTAATTTGGTTTAAGCATATGGTAGGATCAAGTGACTGCAACTTAGTCTCTTTGATTTTCAAAAACTATTCAGAGCTCTGTTCACCAGTAAGGTGAGGAGGAAAATCACTCTGCAGGAGAGAGTTCTGAATTCCTCTCAGGCCACACCACAGACAGAATAAATTCTGTAGAATTTTTTTTTTTCTTGGACTGCTGTCACTAGATTGTGTTCAGGGTGGTGCTTTCCTCCATTTGTGCACCAGCCTCTGTGATTCCTTCTTGGATGCTAACACCACCATGCCTCTTCACCTTTCAGGAACTGAGCTGTCTGTTATGACTATGTCACGACAAGAAACAGTGACTGTAGAGGTTTTGTCTGAGTCATAAACCCTTAGAAAATGTCAATATGTCATCCACATTATTATGTATTTTTGTAAAAATGCTTTGAAAGAAAGAGAGTGTGAAAAAAAAGGAGAAGAAAAGATAGATGAAAATTCACTGTGATGAAATAGTTTGGGAGCTGTCTGCATATGCTCACAGAAATCTATAATGGAGCCTAAAAAGCTCATTGCTGTCACTGTAGCAGCAGGAGGCTGAGTCTTGCAAGCCCAGCATAGTTACAGTGACACTTGATGCACAGTTGGTCCCTTTCCAATTTGTATGATCAGACTTCAGGGAGGATGGAGCAATCCCCTTCACAGCCTCTCAAAACATGCCATTGTGGAAACAGTGAGGGAGCCATGGCTGGCACAGAGAAGGAAACCGAAGAGAGAGTTCAGAGGCTTCCTGCCCTTGGCAGCAGAGCTATAGACAAGGTGTGGTAAAGAGGGAAGCAGGATGGAGGGAACCACGGAATGAGTGAGATGGAGAGATGTCAGGAGCTCAAAGACCATAAATAGCTCAAAATTTTCCAGACAAGTTCTTTTTTTTTGTCTTTGTCTTTTTCTTTTCCTTNCACTGAATAGTTGCTTTGTCAGTGAAATGCCTCCCTCTGGCCTTTTTTTTTTTTTTTTTTAAGAAAGGCTGATGAAAGAGATGAGCTGACATAAAAATATGTTCTGCAAAGAGCAGCACATTTGCCTATTTCTAAATCACAGAAGTCCTTTCTTACTCTTATGCTGATAGGAGTAAACACTGTTATGGAAAGGGGTATGATTTCTGCTACATCTTAAAGGGGTTTTATTTTCTTGGCATAACTTTATTGATCAGTGCTTCATTCCAAGTAACATGGCCTTCTTTTTTTCAGTCATGAAAGAAAAATTATTACTTCCCAATTAGTGTGGTTGTATGAATACAGAACTTGGGTTCCAGGCAATCCTACAGGGCAGGCATGTATGGCTGTACTAGTAAATTAAACATGCCCAGGACTGTTCCTAGGCACTGAATGTGCTTGGGCTACTTGACGTCACAGATTTATGCTACTAAATTTTCTCTACCTCTAGGGTGTAGTGACCACAGATTACCTGTTAGAAATAACTTCTGGTAAATTCTGATTCCTGAAACTTGGCTGGGAATAGTTTGAGGGCACTGTATATGGGGCAAAAGCATACAAGGTAGTACCCTAATGTTCCAGAATACAGATCATTGCTGTTCAGTGCTCAGAAACAAACTTAGGCAGTCTTTTACTAATGTAAACTTAGACTGTGATTAGTTGTCTCCCAGGTCAGGGAAGCAGACTCCACCATTACTGAATGCTTGGACATTTACACAGATTTAAGTCCATTCAAAATGTGACAAGAATCTACAAAATTATATTCCTCATGCTCTTATCATTCTGTTTCTTTACAGTGTGATTCTTGTTGGTGAGATGAATTGCAATTTATTTAATGTGTATGTGAAACAGCAAAAGAAGGTAAAACCTTTCCAGTTTATAACTATAAATATAAAGAGCTTATGGGACCCCACTGTACTGAGTCCTGTGCCAACATATAGTGTGCGACTGTCTGCTGGATATTGCACAGAGCTCTCATTTCAAATTTACAGAGACACTGAGCAGCAGGGATGAGGGGCCCATTCAGGCAGATCTGATGACTGGAGAAAGACCAAGAAACAAGTTAGTAGCGGAGAATTGGAACAAAGATAACAACTCAAGGGTTACAGTGGATGTCAGGTGGAGGATGAGCCAATGAATTACTATCCCTGGCACTGGGCTGTTGTTGGAGGAGAGAAGCTACCAGGCTGAGGAAAACTCTCATTCCCCTCTGCTCAGCATTGATGAAGTTGCCCTGGCATGCTGCATCCAGCCCTGGGCCTCCTAGCTTGAATGGGAGGGGAGAAACTGGAGATGGTCCTGCAGAGAGCTGCCTTGATGAGTACAAGCCATGGACACATGGACTGCAAGGAGAGGTGGAACGAACTGGTGTAAAGTCTGGTGAAGAGGAGGGTAAGTAGCAATATGATGGGAGCCTACACGTATTTGAAGAGAAGGTGCACAGATGTCTGACCTAAACGTCTTTCAGTCAGTAGATGGTATAACAAGAGGTGCCAGTAACAGCTTGTGGATGGGAAGACTGAATTAGGATAACATAAGAAAAAGATCTTTACTAGGAAACTAGAGGAGAGGAACAGGATAGCAGTATAAGTTGTTGCATCTCTGCCCTTGAAGGTTTGCAAGGCTTAGCTAGACAAGGCAATGGCTGATCCAACCTAGTGCTGTTGGCATCAGGCTTTGAGTGAAAATGAGCTGGATGGGCTTGGTGATCTGCAGCCAGCACTGCTCCTTCTGTGAGGGAGAACCCATGTTCACCAATGCTGGGCATGAGCCTTGCCCAGAAAAAAACAACATTTACCACAAGTTGTGCAGAAACATCTACTGTATTCTAGCTCAGTGTATGAAATTTTTGATAAAAATGGGGAACTATTCAACTGAATGTGGCACTTAGTGCTATGGTTACTTGACTTGGTGGTGTTTGGGCAAAGGTTTTTGCAGTCTTGGTGATTCTTTGATTCTATTCACGTAATTACTTTCTCTCCCTTGTTTTAATGCTCTGCCCCTGCAGACCAGCAGTGGAGTTTACATTTTGAAGAAGTGCATTTGTGTTATTAGTAGAGATTATTTCATTCATATGCTAGGAAATTATTTAATCTGCAGTTTAGATACTGAAGGTCACAATATATTTCAGCTTTTTTTTCTTTCTTATAAGAGGTATCCAAATGCAGTTTTCATCTTTACATGCGTTTTTTTTTTTTACATTCCCATTGTGAAATGTGAATACGGTCTCAGTGAGATCCACATTTTGCCTATATGCACAGAAAATACTCAGTTCTGCTGACAAACATATGTCAGTAGTTTATGAGAACTTGGTATACACTAATATTAGGATATATTTGACAAGATTAATCAGAGACCAGCTCTGGAGATATTAGCCAAACTGCACAAGTATGAATGAAAACTACTCACATCCAAATTAATTTAATAGAAACGCTGTTGCTAGCACAGCACAGTCCACTAAAGATAAAATAGAGTATCTGGTCAAAGAGGAGAGCACAGCTAAGCATTTCATCCATTAACTGTGCAGCTTCCAGTCTGGTCACACAGTTAGCAGTGGTTTGTATGTTTGAAGCAATGGTACAGCAGCATGGCCCACTACCAAATCTACAGCCCTGTTGAGCTGGAGCCTTGTGCACCCAGTGCTGAGAACACAAAAAGGCATGCAAAAGCTGTTTGGTGCTTTCAGACTGGAAAGGCACACCATGAAACTCAGCCTTGGCCTCTTCCACGCCTCCCACTCAGGATGTCCCGCATTCCACTCCTGCAAACTCCTGGTCTGTGAACAGCACCTTAGTACGCTCTGCATCCCAGCTTGGCTGATACATTCTAAAAAATCCTACATTGCATTTAAGGACATTTAAAAACCTACCCAGGTTTAGTCTCTGCACTCATTCGAATCGATATTAAAGTTAGAATTGACACAGAGTTATTTTATACATTTGTGAAAATGCCTCATTTTCTTCCAAATACTTTGTTTAATAGTAAAAAATATTAATTTTTATAATTCTTCAAATGGGAAAAGTTCTCTCCCCTTCAGCTTTTGGCTGCTGAAAAGATCCTTGGTGTCTAGGGAGTTTGAAAACCTATTTTGAACTGGTTAACATGTTGTTAACTCAGTCTTCACTTTCCCCTTAAAAAATAAAAAAATAAGAAAATAGGCATTCCATGAAGATGCAAATTGGAAAAGGAATGAAAACATGCCAATTAAAACTATTTCATGAGACCTAAAATTTTCCCTGGATTAAAAAAAGTGCAGTGCTAGGCCAACCCTGAGCAGTTCTGTAAGAAGAGGAGAAAGGTTTTGCTGGTGTTGCATGGTGTTCTGCATGTTTGTTTCCTTCCGCTTTGTATGAGATTTTATACTTTGTTCTGGTAAATAGTAGTGTTGTTACTGTGAGAGTGTTGCTTTGCTTGGTTCCCCGTGGCAGCAGAGGTTGTGCATTCACCTAAATGTGTGTTCTGTGTCCCTGTCCACTGTACTGTCTGAAACCCCTGGGCTGTCAAATCAAATCGAAACTGCTGTCAAAGATATTAAGCTCCCACAAGTTACATGAAAACAGGTGGCTCGGAGAAGAACGATCCTATTAGCATCCCCACAGAGGGGAAAGTTGCAAGATAACTTCACCTTTTGTTCATCACAAGAATTCAACAAGGCAGAAACGCTTGATAGAAAAAAGGCTCACTTGAAGAGATATCTTCAAGTGGCTCCTTATCAGATGCTGAGGAACCTGACCATGAGATCTGCCACATGGGAAAGTAGGCTCCACTTTGTTACTGGGTTTCTTATTAAGGGATGCATTTCTTCCACGGGGTTGCTCTTTGTTTAACCTCTCCCCATATGATTGGAAAGTCTGACACATGGAGTAGTGTAACTGCTGCTGTGCATCCAAGAGCTTTTGGAAAAAAAATGACAACCAAATCCCCAAAGCATTAAATACATTACACTATGGAAAAGAAGGCAGTCTTGACAGAGTCCAGGCAGATAGACAGTCACCTTGTGGAGTGGGTTGAGCAGGCAATTGCCCCGAACAGCAAAACACCCTTGGTGAGAGTGGTCGTTGCTGCATTAGAAAATAGGCTTGCCCTGCTGCGACAGCCAAGGGTCTTGGGGCAGCTTCTCACAGAAATCCATTCTCCCCTCACCCAGGGTGGGAGCAACAGGTGTCACTCCTGATCTAGCTCTCCAAGCCATTGCCATTCTCTCACCCTCACTTCTAACAGAAGCAGCAGCCTAACCCCAACTTCCTCCCTGGTTTCTCCCACACATCAAAACATCAAAACTATCTTTCCTACACCTCTGAAAAATCTTGAGCTGGCTCAAGATGCACAGGAGTACAGAAAACTGGAAATGCCACGAGCTCTCTTCTTTTGACAAGCTACACTAAAGCATCTACATGCCATTTTTAACAATCCTAAAGTCATGCTAGCTGCTGCATGTGTATTAAAACACAGGCTCCGATCCTATACCACTGACATCAGAGAAAGTTTTGCCACTGGATTGAATGGGGACATCTTAAAAGCGTATGCATTTAAGACAGATTATGTTTTGCAGCTTTAATCTATAAATATATAAACTCTGTGGACATTTATTTCTTACACCTGTTGTAATATTAATGCTTAAGCAGCTAAACTCTTATCATTAGTCTTTTCTACTAGACTGTTTCAAGGTTCATGGCCTGATACTTGTGAAAAGTTGAGTAGAGGTATTGCAGAAAGTTGTCTGCTAAGTTGAGGAATCATTCTGATTACACTTTTAAAGTCCATTATCATCCTAGAGATGTTACTGGTCCTCTTGGCACTCCAATTTTATGCACCGGTACCTTCAACAGAATCAGTCATCTCTCTGAAACTGGAACAAGCTGCACAACTAAACCCTGTGGGAGAACTGTGCAGTAACGTGGCCTTGGGGAAAAAAATGCAGAGGTGAACCAGCCAGGCTTCGTCCAGTATAAGCAGTTTGCAAAACAGAACTTCTTCCTCAAACAGGCAGGATTAAAACGAGATCCCTCAAAAGGAGCCTCCCCTTTGCCTCTGCCTTCCCAGGTGCGCACACTATACTGGTTTTGTCTGGGGTGGTTTATTTTCTTCACAGTGGCTGATATGGGGCTGTGTTTTGGATTTTTGCTAAACATGGAATTGATAATGCAGCGATGTTTTAGTTATTGCTCAGTAGTGTTTACAGGGTCAAGGCCTTTCCTGTGTCTCACCCCAGCAAGGAGATTGGGGGTGCACAAGAAGTTGGAAAGGGACACAGCCAGAAAAGCTGACCCCAACTGATTAAAGGGATATTGGATATCATATTATGTCATGTTTAGCTATGAAAGTAGGGGGAAGGTTGGCCAGGGGGGACTGCTTCTCAGGGACTCACTGAGCATTGATCTGTCTGTTGTGAGCAATAGTTCTCATTTTCATCACTTGCCCTTCTTGGGTTTTATTGCCTTTCTTTTTTATTTTCCTTTTCATTATTATTATTATTATTATTATTATTATTATTATTATTATTACTATTACTATTACTATTACTATTATTATTACTACTATTATTATTATTTATTATTATTATTATTCCAATTACTACATTTTTCATATCTCAACCCATGGGTTTTCTCATTCTTATCCTTTCCATTCTCTCCCTCCCATTCAGCTGGGAGGTAGTGAGCAAGGGGCTGTGGGATGCTTAGTTATTGGCTGGGGTTAAACCATGACAGCTCAGAAAAATCTTCCCTTATGGCAAGAGGGATGTTTTCATGCCATACAGAAGGAGCTGGGGGATGAAGCTGAGGAGAGGAGCTGGCTGGACTCCAGCTGTAAGGAGCAGTTACGGAAGTTACCTGAGCTCCCAGAGATGTTTCCACAGCTTCATCCAGCCTCTCACTGCCCCAAGGTCTCCATTGCCAGTCTCCCTCGCCCTCCCTGCAAAGAGGTGCTTAATTGTGTTACCTCATTTTGCCTCTTTGACTGAGAGCTGGGCTTGCAGCTGAATTAATTTCTATGCAAGAAGAACATGCCTGATGAACAAAAGTGTTTGAGGGGACAGACTGTTTGGCTAAAACTCAAATCAGTTTATTTTTATTTCTTTAGTGAGATATTTTGTGGTGAGGGTGACAGTGGGAATGTAGTGGTGTGGGGGAAAGGACTGCCTCACCAGCCATATATTTGGAATATAGTGTTTTATTTCAAACTCCAGAAACAGATACTGGTTTTAAATATAGAAAGACTGATTGTTTTTTCTAATTACAGTATACATCAGAATTATTACAGCATTGAAATTTGATCTGTGAAGTGTGAAATACTGATAGAATTTGGTGATCTGTTTTCCAC
The DNA here is from genome assembly GCA_013389985.1 of Dryoscopus gambensis. Taxonomy (NCBI): domain Eukaryota; kingdom Metazoa; phylum Chordata; class Aves; order Passeriformes; family Malaconotidae; genus Dryoscopus; species Dryoscopus gambensis. The sequence continues at coordinate 68,580 of WEIT01011790.1, forward strand.
TCAGTCTTGCCTTTATGCTTAGCTGCATATGAGATACCCAGAAGGTATATATTATCAAATAACGCACATAAGACTGGTTATTAGCAACACGTAATAACACAGTTATTAATGAACCTAAGCAAACTCTGAGTATGCTAATGTGCAAATGTTACACATCAAATCAGTCATTAAATGCTGTCATGACCGCTTCTGTGTAGTTTACTGTTACTGTACTAAGAAATGTATTTTATGGTTTAAACATTTAAATTTTTTTACAGGGAAAATCTTCCACTGCCTATTTGCTGCAGAAGAGTAATCAAGATTTAGTTTGATTTCCTGTATGAAATATATGCTTTTACTTTTCCCCAAAAAAGTTATAATCTGAAATATATCGTTTCCTATCAGGTCATTTGCATCAGCACCCAGAGAGGATGTGAGCAGGCACTTAGTGCCTTGTGATTAACACTCATGCAGCTACAAATTCTCATTTAAGAATAGAGAGAGAAAAAGAAAACTACGTCCCCTGCTGTAACTTAAGCAAAGCCAAATTTGTTATTAATTTAATAACATAGCTTATTTATTCACTGGCAGAGAGAATTGCAGAATGCATGATGGCTGAGAGCCGGGGAGACGCTTGCATTCATCTTCGCGAGTGAGAAAACTGATAACTCGGAACTGCTACAGCCCAAACTGAGTTATTAGATCACTTTTCAGAAATAAAAGGTTAGACCAGATTGCAGCCATCAGATCTTTTAATGTCTGTGTGTACATTCAACAATGAACATGAAAAGATAGACCATTTTTTTGCTTCATACTCCAGCAAACAATTCCACAACTTTTCCACAGTTGCCCTTGATTCTCCTTATATTTTCCACCCAACTTGTGCTGACTTTGCCGCTCAGAGTTTTGTCTTTCACGTCTCAACATCTGTATGAACTAGTTATTCAACTGAGTAGAAGATCAGCAGCTGTTTTTTTCAGAGACCGATTAATAGCTTGATTTTCAGTGGCACCAGAAGAACATGAATCTAGGGAAACTTCTTAGTGGTTTAAGCCTGTTGTTCAGGGACAGGGACAGGAACATTCAGCCCGACCCTTTCCCTTTAGCATGACCTTTTTATTCCAGCTGCATGGTGACTCTTGAATAAAGGCAGCAAGCAAAGCTCATCTTGTCACGTAACGTGGTGTTTATGAGCTGTCACTAGACTCACTCAGGCAGGACCAAATGGCCTGGCAGGGTACAGGTTTGCAGCATCTATACTGGACTGATAAACGCATTTGCTATTCAATCTAAAATCATGGGTTTGATTATAGATGTCCAAAAGTAGCATCAATGTTGCACACATTTGCAGTAGTTGTTACTTTGGCTGGCTTGCCACAGGCTGACCAAAGGGTAAAACAAAATCTGCTGCAGCTGTAGATGAAGAAACACGCCTTTTGTGTAGGCATCACCATGAATTCCACTGAGCTGTCCTGGAGCTCAAGCACTCACAATGATCTGACACATTCATAAATGCATTACACAATCAAGAAATCATCTAGTTTTCACTGATTTTATTACTTTGTATTAAATCAGTTGTTTACATGTATTTCTCTGTAATATTTTGAATTACAAAATCTATTACTGCAGCATGTGCACTGCTGCATGTAAGTGCAGTCCTGTTATTTACAAGTGCTGTATTTATGGCACTTATTAATATAACCCAGTTGAAACTGATCTTAACTGAATTATGTATACACACGGGTTACTTTCTTACATCATTAACTTGACTAATATAAGGAAGATTCCCCAGGTTTAAAGAAGGGGATTGAGAACATGAACTCGTGATTTACATCTAATGATAATTAACATCATTGGATTGATTGCAGCGATATTGATTGCTACTGGTGGACTTTCTAAAACACAGAATGCAGTCCTACAGCTTGTCAGGACTCATAGTGGCTGCAGCCTTAGATTCAGCAGTTAGATGAAGTTGGGTGCATCAGTTCTTTATCAGAAGAAAGAATCTTCTTTTGAAAATGTTTGTGTATCTATAACAAATGAGCTTTGGTTTCCACTTACAAAGACAGGGTAATGCTTTACAATAAAGCTTTCCAGGAAAAAAAAGAGTAATGTGTAGTCTAAACTAAAAAAATAGCGTCAGAAGCACATTTCACTTTTCTGCAAGTGATGCATGTGTATGTATTTCCCAACAAGGGCTTTCAGTCGTAAAGCTAAAAATACAGGCAGAGAGAGAGAGAGAGAGGAGAGAACCATTGAGATTAAAAACTAAACCAAAACACACTGTAAAATGTGATTAGAAGAATGAGGCAGAGTTGACAAGGTTTATTAACTATCAGCCTTTCTGAAACAATACTGCAACCCCAGCGGCTTTTGTCAAAATTTCTTATAAAAAGGGTGGGGGAGGGGCTCTCATTTCCAGAAACTGCCAACATGCACAACTTCAACAGGAGCTGTAGGTCCTCAGAAAATGAAGTTCATGGTCTAATAGGTTCCAGTTGCCTTTGTTCCTCTCTGTAGGTCATGCTGTAAAAGTACAGCATTCATGCATAGCAGCTATAGTGCTCAGAGGAATTGGCAGTGGAGCACAAAAGCTGTCCAGGGTTAGGGACCCAGACAGGTTTCTGTAAAACATCAGATTATCAGCTATTCACAGTGAAAAATGAAAGGCAAGAGGAAATCTTATCTCCAGGATCTGGCATCAGTCAATAAGAAATCTTAAACTGGAATACAAAGACCTAATGATGAGTGAATTGTTAGCAGCCTTATTACACATGCACATTCTGGGTAGATTTTTCACACAGGACCAAAGGAACCTATTTCTTCTGCCATGCTTCTGTAGTGCACTGTATTGGACCTCAACCCTGCAAGAGTATGAGGGGGCTTTCAAATCAATTTGTTTCAAATTCTCTGGGAGGATTTATTGCATCAGTTTTTCCACCATGACATTCTGCACAGTGACCAGACTATTATAGGCCTATCCATTTCAGACTGGTGTTTAGTATAAAAAACTTATCCCATAGCCAAAAGATTTAAAAAACTTCTACCCCATAAGAAAATAAGAGAGAGTCTGAGGAAATATAGTTGATGGTCTTAAAGATCTTTTCCAACCTAAATGATTCTATGATTATACTTTTGGTTTTGGGAGAGGATTGTTCAGACATTACCCTTCCTGGATGTAAGCATGTGTGTGTTTTGAGTGGAGCTGAAACAGATGGGAAATTTGCAATCGAAAAAAGCTGGCTTTTGTTTCTTTTAAAAATTAAAAATTTATAAAATTTTAAAGATTTTTTTAAAAGTTATTGGTTTTTTTAAGTGTTGAGAGGACTGAATTTTGAGATCAAATGTAGAACTTCCTGTCAGTGATGGATATAATCTTTTGTTTTACCAAAAATCAGCCAGTAGCTTGTTGGCTAATGAATACACTTAGGAGCCAGAACAAACCATTGCTCTTTCTGGTTCTGGCTGGAGGTTTGATCTGGCCTGCAAGATGAATGCCTGAGTCATTGGATTATGGTGCGCTTCTTCTCTGCTCCAGGAGCCTGCCTATGAAAGCTCATGGGAGAGCCACCCCACTTTGTACTGCCAAAAGCCAAACACCTTGGCTTTCCACACCCCACGTGCACAGCGCAAGCGCTGGGCTGAGGAGCCAGCCTCTGCTTCACTGAGCATTTCACTAACACGAAACAAAGGAGCCTTGACGGTGCCAAGCAAGAGCTCCTCACTGCTCAGCAGTCAATAGCCTGACTGCAGGCAGCAGCAGTGAGTGACGGATCAGTGAAGAAAGAGGATCTTTTTCTTCTCCCACCTGAGAAATAGAAACAATAGCGGTCCTTTTCCTGATATTTAGTGTATTAGGATAAATACAGTGAAGTTGGGAAGATGCTTAGGAAGGTGGCTGGCCACATGTGCAATTAAAATGACTTTTGAAGCCTCAGTGTCACCAAGATGCATTTATAAAGCAGTATGCTGGCCAAGACCACATCAGAAATCTGTGGTAGCAGTTGCATTGTGTCTAAACAAGAACCTGCTGATAAATTAGCAGAGAATCAAGAAGCATTGTTATAATCAGACTCTAAGGTCACCAAACATGTAATCTAATCTCTACATTATTCTTTTTTAAAGACCATATTTACCAATATTTCTAAACTATAGAAGCAGTACCTCACAGACATTCAGCCAGGACTCTAAAGGGACAGTAGAGCCCCAGTTTGCCCATAACAATTTTCTGCCAACTTAAAATTAAAGACTCCAATAATATTACTCCTAATTTACTGTAGTGCTAAGATGATCAGGGTTCTAAAAGAAGAAATTGCCATATTATCATAATTGTCAAGAAGAAACTAGGAAAGGAGTTGGAAATTTTCCAGTGAGACATGCTTGCACCAGAAATTGTCAATTCTTTGAAACAGAAATATCCCTCAGAAATGCCATGTAATGAGCTACCAATGAGCCAGATTGTTACATTTCCCTGGGGAATGGTATGATCCTCCCAAGAGACCCCCACAAGCTGTAACTGTGTTAGCCTGACCCTTCCTTCCTTTCTGTATCCCATTGGCCCGGGGCCAAGAACCCACACCTACCGAACCTCAGACAAAACCCGGCTCCGCCATTGTTCTTCCTCTTTTTCCTCCCTCCTCCCTGAGAATAAACATAAGGAAACTGAGCCTCTGTGAATCTCTCGCCTGGTTTCTGAAACATCTCCCCTCTGTAGCCCCCCAAGACTGGGCTGGCCTGACGACTTGGGGGCGCCCAGGGGGGAGAGAGTTTCACCAGATAAAGGATTTCTGACAGAAATCAGATGGAAAGCTGTCTGCTTTTTCCTCAGTTTATCTAAAGAGTCACTTGGGAGGCCTTGGTTTCTTGGGTTTACAGATGTAGGATGGCCCTTCCGTGGAGAAAGCAACATAAATGTACGGTCGTTCTGCTTTCTGCACAGAGCTTGAAAGTTCTGAGAAGACCACATCTGGGTTTTCTTGAAGCTCACAGCTTCTGTAGAAGGTGTGTTGCTTTATTTTTTTCTGGAAACAATGTGAAACTTGGACCTTAGAATGCATTGCTACTGCAAAAAAAGAAAACATCCCATTATAGTCTGGTTCCCAGACTCTTCAATTTTGACATTTTCTGAAGAGCACTTTCTGCTCCTAGTGAGAGTTTAAAGTTTAAAACCAGCAAGATTTTGCATCTTGCTCCATAAACAAAATGATTTTCCACCTCCTTGCCACATTTTCTCTTGATATCTGGCAACCTCAAGAAATCTCATCAATGCCAAATTCAAACACTTGAGTTCTTCACTCAGTGTACAGTACATAAATATACCTCCCCTGTGGAACAAATTTATACCAAATAATTATTTTATATATATGTACATATATATAGATATATCAGAATGTATACATGTATAAACCTCCATATACAATATACATATTCCTCCCGGTATGTAGTATGTACCTGTATTTTTTGGTTGAAATTTCTTACTGCTGGATTTAGAGGAAATAATCAAAGAAGGAACAATGCTGTCTAAGGTAGCACAATTTTTCCATCGTTGCAATCTTAATATTGACAGAGGAAGGCAATCTTCATAAAGAAGACTTGAGGTAACGAATTGGTGGGTAGATTTGGGGTCTAGTCATCCACCAGAGATAAAAATGGCAGAAATAAGGCTATTTCTCACATGTATTTCACAATCCTATTTAGTGGGGTTTTTTTCTCACCCAAGAGAATTCACTTACAAAAACTCTTGGCTGAGTCTGTTGCTAAATGAACTAGACAGTGCTGCAGTGCAGGAGTTAATTTCCTCATTTGTGGCTGTAGTCCATCATTCAGGGATTTAAATGTGCATTGTTGAATAGCTGTGATGTGCTATTTAATTTCTGAAGTAGGTGCATATCAGTGTTAGGTAAATTGATCCCTTTATCACCTAATTTGCAGTACCTCAATGAGATATTTTGAGGCTTAATTGATAAATGCTTGAAAAAACATTCACGTCCTTTGGAAGGATAGACTGGGTGATAATGTATGATCACAAGGAGTATTTACAGGGACTCAGAATGGCAATCTGTCTTTTGTTGCTATTCAGCTGTAATTCATGTCTGACCTCTGCAAGGTCTCTGCTGAGAGAGATCCCAGGCCACACTCTCTCACTGAGGTTGCAGTGTCAGTCTGAGGCAGAATAACTGAGCTGCAGCTACAGAGAACTGACACGAGAAAGTGCAGCAACTGAAAATAACCCCCCAAAAGCAGCATATTTAAAGCTGTTAAACAGCATGGGGCCAAAGAATAGCTGTTTAAATAACTACAGTGATGATACTCCCAAACATACAAACCCTTATGCAAAAACAGGACTGGGAAGGCTGACAATCAAAACTCTTCATGAGCAGCACTAGATCTGCATAAGTGACCACGTGATCAGAACAAAGTTGCCCAGTCCCCCTGTCAAGAGGAGTCCAAGAGACCAAGAGACAGGTGAGAGATGGTTGTGGCTTTCCAGGAGGGAGTAAACAGCTGGTGAAGCAGTTCTGGGGCTGGGAAAGGTTTCCAAAGCCCTCTCTGAAATGGATTGAAACTGGCATTCCCACTGAGGTGTGACTGCAGCCAAAGTGCAATTTTCCAGGATCTTGGACAGAAACAGTACATTAAATTTTAGGTTATGTTTTAAAGAGGTTTCAGGTGGTGGAGGCCTTGATGTTCCTCAAACCTGGAGCGGCAATGCTGTGAAAGAAGAGGTGGGGAGTCTCCCTAATGTGCTAGAGAAGTACATTAACATAATGTGAAGTGGAAAAGTGGAACACTGAAAACAGCTTTAGTATGCCAGAAATAAGTGGAACTAGGGGGGATTTTCCTTGTCTGATTTGGATGAGCGGGGTTCTGCAGGAAAAACAGCAGGTGATCCTGTAGTGAAAGACCATCTCAAAGTCCTTGCTCACAGCTATGATATAAGGCAGCACAACCAAAATTCCTTCATTGTGGAACTTTTTGATTTCAGTGTATGGCCAACCGATATCAATTTGTGTGGTGGTTGGAGCCTTTATAATACACTGCTTTTCTTCTCTTATATTTCGCTTTATGAAGATGAAAAGAAAGTAACACAAAACGGCTTTGATACCCGAAAATCTGTCTAAGCATACCAGTTGGGATAATAGGAAGGTGTCTTCTCTTTCCACAGCCTTACTCACGAAAGCCCCAGGATACAGACTATAAAAATGCAGCACAGCTATTAATGCTCTAATATTCACAAAACAGCGTAAGTTGCTGTTACCTGTTATCCTACACCCATTCATAAGACTGCTCCTTTTCTTTACCATAAATAAATACCAGAGACTGTATCAGCTGCTCTGCTAATGTGCAGAGCTTCCTCTGTCCAAAACCCAAGGACTTTGCACCATGTAGGCCAGGCAACTTCCAGCTGTGGCTCACTGCTTTGAGAAAATCTCAGGCTGGCCTTGGCAAAGGCATGAAATCCCTTATGTTGGCTAACAACTGAGGAACTCCAGGGGGAAGATATCTTTTATTTCTCTGGGGACAAAAGGGATCATTTTAATGAACTATAATGTTCTGTAGTAAATTACTGATGGAGAACTACCAATTGTGATTTGAACCAATGCCACTTGACTGACAGCAGCACATGATCACAGAGGGATACTGCTGAGCAGGTTCTCTTTGGTACTAACGGAGAAGTTTATTTTGTAGTTCAGCCCTGAGACAGTAGCACCTTGCAGTCTCCAGTCTGGAGATAATTAACCTCAGACCTTTCAAGTTCTTCATACCACCTATGAGACTATACTGTGTGCCGAGGACATGCCTGGCAAGTCCAGTTACCTGGCAGGGCAGCAGCTGGCTGCAGCTGGAGACTCTGAAGTCAGTGGGGGATTCCTTGGGCATAAAGCCTCCCTCAGCAGCACCCTTTGTCAGGTGAGATCTCCCTCCTGCAGTGTGGCCAGACATGCCAGGCTCAACTGGATGATGGATCATACGAAGTTGGACCGACCTTTTACAACAGGCACACTGGGGTGTAAGCCAAGTACAGGTTCTGATGCTGCACTGCAGTGGGCGAGGTACTAACCAAACCAGAGGGGTGAGCATGAGGTCACAGAGACCTGCATGGGGTTCAGACAGGTGTGTGACATTTACAGGCTTTTTGGTTAGAACAGCAGGATAAATTCCAGTTTCAAGTAATAGATATCTTTAAAAAAATCATTCTAATTTTCACGTGCTTAGAAACAGTAATTGAAAAATGAATAGGCCTATTCACACAGGAGGGAAAATGTATCTTTTTCCCAAGGATGAAATTCTTTTGGCAAAGGTTCTCATTTCTACATATGCCTGTGGTATGTCTCCTATACAAGACATGACTGAAAGTAAAAATAACTCATGAATGCCTCCTGTAAATGTCTCAGTGCCCATACAGCCTGTCCCTTAGCTGGGAAGGAAAAGAGAAAGGAAGAAGGAAAGATTTTAATGCACTTGCAAACTTCTAGGTCTGGTCTGGACAGCAGAGAGTAAACAAAGCCTGAGTCATTCCTTATAATCTGTTTTCTTTCTGTCCATATGTCTTTGTTTGAAAGAGAGGTGTTTGCCAAAGAAGGCAGGAACCTCCCTTGGAATGGAAAATGTAATTCCCTTCCCTCCGAATTATTATGATTTTGAAGTTAAGGGGCTTTTAGGCAAAGATTGAGGAATAGGAATAACAGTTTTTTACTAATATGCATACATACATATATATACATAGCAAGGCAAACAAACAACAATAACTATGGCAGTAACAACCAACAGAACCCGAACCCAGTGACACCTTCCCGGCCCCAGGCCCTTTCCCCTCGGTGCAGTTCCGCTCACGGCCGCAGGGGCGCTGGCAGCTCCCGGTGCACAGGGCTGGGGCGATGGTTCCCCCGCGCCTGCAGGGGGCGCTCCAGAGCCAGCGCGGGGAGCACGCGGCAATGGCGGCTGGGCCAGGCTGGGAAGGGATGGGAGAAAGGCCTCACAAACCCCCTGGGCAGCTGATCCCGGTGCTTCGGTAGAATCCCACGGGGAAACAGCAGGCTGGAACAGCAGGGATGAACACAAAATCCTGGGTGGTAGATGAGATGTATCAAACTCCAAAACTGCAGCAGGAAACTCCAGGAACTCCTGGCAGGCAGGGGCCGTGGCGCTAGCAGTGCTACAGTGCAGCGAAGCCTCAAAGCAGCAGCAGAGGAATGGCAGAGTCAGGGCAGCTGCCTCCCAGTAGAGCAGGGAAAGGTGGGCGTGGGGTCCCGGGGCCCCCTGAGGCACCTGAGCAGATGGTGAAGAGTGTCAGAAATGAGGCCACACTCAATTTAGATCTTATAATTTAGTTTATTAAACAAATAGGCCAAATTCCTCTATTCCAAATTAATTTCTCCAGGTTGCAGTGATAAAAGACTCTTGGAGCTAATTTAGCTACAGACCCAAAGTAAAGTACCCACAGCGCTGGGTGCTGTTGGGCTAGTCCTGAGCAGAAATCACATACTCTTTGTCTGTAATACCAAATTTGAATCCTCATGGCCCCTCCCAGTACCGCCCACTGTCCCTCCCTGAGGTTCAGAGTGATTGGTTGGGTCCATGTAAGAGTCTGTTTGGTTGGCTCGAATCTAGGGACTATGTTTCGATGTGTTTCATTGGTGAAATCCTTTTGTCCAATTGCTCGTTCGTTGCTAGGGGGTGTCAGTCTCTTTGTCCCTCCTCTGGGCGAAGGCCTCAGAATTTCAGCGGGAAAACCCTCATTAAAATTCATTGTTGCTATGGAGCTCGTCAGCAGAGTAACAGTCGGTTTCTAACTAGCTCACTAGAAAGTCCTTCTGGGGTCCTTTTTTTTTTTTCCTAAAGCCTAACTTAATTCACAAAAAAAAAATAATTTTATAACACATTTTAAACTTCTAAATTTAATAGGAACGTTTAACTAACACATAACTTCAACGTGAATATTTGAATAGTGTAGCAGGAGTAAAACTTGGAGGGTTTAACTCTGATTTTACAACCAAAATTAACACAAACTGATTAATTGCTATTTGTAATGCGAAAGTCACAGTTTCATTTATAACAAAAAGGGTCCCTCCCTTAGTGAGGTAGGGTGTTAAATAGGGCCCCAGTGCAAATGGCCGCTCCAGCGAGCAAGTTCCACTCACGGTAGAAGGAAGGCAGCAGAAAGCAGGACCCCGCAACAACGATGAGTTCTCCCTACAGTGACTGCAGCCTCTCCCTCCCCTCCTAATCCCAGGAGAACAAAGACCGCTAGGCACTGTACCCACCCCTTTTTCCCAGCTCAAATCTAGCGGCATCTCCGCCCCACCTGAGTAAAAACCCAAGTAAAGTAGGACAGCTGGACCCCTCCACCTGTGGCCAGGTCTTTTTGTCTCTCTTAAGCACCCAGTAATTACCCTTTAGCATGGGGAAAAATTCTTTAAGAGGAAAAGAAAAGAACAAAAAAAACCTCCTAAAACCCCAACATCATAACATCTGAAAGATAAGGACAGAAAAGGGTGTGTAATAATGGCCTCACTTGTTAGGTCCCGTCTGTTGCTTGCGCCAGGTGAAATACAGAACCAGGAAAAGAGGCAGCTGCTGACCGTCCAGGGAGGAACAACTTCTGTCCATTACATATTTTGTTATGCCTGATGACTCCACAGCTTTGGCTGCAGATGCTTGTGCCCACCTGCAGCCCAGCATCATCTTGTCATTATGGCATCAGGCACCAGAAAGGGCAGTTGAGCGTGATGAGATTGTTCCAAAACTGGATCGACTTTTAGGGAGAGGTCTGCTGAGAAACATGAACTTGTCAGTGGAGGAGGAAAACATGGGGAACTACAGGCATAGTGGAGTCAGTGATGGGTCAGTGATGAGGAATACAGGAGGAAGGACAACATCTAAGGACAGGCACAGCAAAGACAACAGTGAGGACTGGCAAAAAGCATGGGTGAAGGGGGTTGTGAGCCCGAGGAGTGGATAGCTGCTGTGAAAAAATCCTGTTCAAGTGAAGACATGAAGGCAAGACAGTCTTGAAAGCACAGCTGCTGGGAACAATTCTAACAGAGCAAAGAGAAGAAGAGGATGGCTGTTATGGTGGACACCAACAAAGGAAGTTAACTTGAAGGGTTGCTTCAAGGGCAGGTTTTCATTTGAAAGGCAAATTAAGAAAGAATGTGAGGTTAGAAGAAAGAAGATAAAACAGGATGACAATGACTTATCTCTCATTAAGGGATGAGAATAACTGAGCACACAGAAATGGTGAGGATAAGGCATGGTTTTCAAAAAAGTCTTACAGTTACTGAACAGACCTTCCCAAGAAGCACAGGTGGCTTTCTCCTCATTGTCTATCAGATGAATTCATAGGCCTATAGATTCATTTGGGTTGGAAAAGATCCTTAAGGAAGTCCTTTGGACTTCATAATAAGAAAGAAGATGTAAGCTTTGCTGTGTTCCATGTCATGGATGTCAGAACTGGTGAGAGTCATTACCATTTCTTTGTGTGGGAGCCAGGAACACTGCCTGTGCTCTTCCCTTGCCAGCCTGGGGCATTACTTTGCACTAGTAGGTAAGCTTCTCTGCTGTTCTGCTCTGAAGAGAAATGATACTGAAAACCTCCCATTTCAACTGTAGTCTTACTCTTACTAGATTTTACCAGCCCAACATTTTCCTCATTAGTAAAATTTATTTTACTTGCACTCATTCAAGGGTTTCATGTAGAAGAACATCTCCATGCCCTTGAACATCGCTGTTTCCGTTGTGTGCAGACAGAGTTGCCCACCCCTTACTTACTCTCAGGCAATGTTTGCCTCGCAACTGTAAAATGAAAAAAAGTGGATTGGAAAGTCTTTATGGAGCCCAAATCACATGGGTGTGACCTGTTTATACAAATTGGTTTTGCCTCCCTTTTTTCCCCTCACGAGAAAATATCGACATTAAAACAGATTACCATGGAGTGATTTCCTGTGTCATTAGGGTTAGACTGAAGTTCCATGCCCCCTGAAAAAGTGGTATTTTCGTGGTATACTCCATATATCCATATTTCATTGGATTTCATAATGCAACAATGCGGTTATGTAGAAGGGAAAACGAACAATATGTTTGGACAGATAATCTGGCCTGGGACCCTGGTTCTCTTGGCTACATTTATACTTCTAAATAACTGGGCCAAGGTCACTGTCTGTTACTGACACCAACAGACACAGAATGGCATCCAAGCATGTTAAACTCTTTTACCTTGCAAAACAGGATAGCCACACACTGTCTGCCTACTAGGAATGGTCCCTGGCCTGTGCAACTGTTTGGGAGAAGTGCTAATTGGCTGAGGCCAAAGTCATGCCAAGAAATATTTTTACAATTTTATGACACAGACAATAACATTTTAGTGTCTGGGAACATTCCTGGCAGCTGCTTAATTTACTAGCATAGGATCGTATGCAGCCCTAAATTACAATTCCTTTAAGACAGTATTCCACATTATATGGTTTAAAGCTGAAGGGATATATTGTTTAGATTTTCCCTGAGAAACAATTGAAAAATGTTGAAGTAATGGATATTTGCTCATTGAGAATACTGATTCTGCAGATGCTGGCACTTCTGCTTTGAAAATCATGAATGAGCAACTCATACTTAACAAGACCCAAATTTTAATTGAACAATGAATTCTTTAGGCCTTTTCCTATGTCAGCTCTGCCTTTTTTTTTTTTTTGTGTTTCATAAATAATAATTTCCAACACTTTTGTGAGTTCAGTGTAGTATTTCATAAGTGGGAGAATGAGTTTCAATGAGATCAAAGTAAGAAGCTCGCAGTGCTGTGCAGACTCCTACTTAGTCAAATAGCAGCTCTTCTACTGATAAGATTCCAGGACCAAGATTTAAAACAATACTGTTCCAAAAAACCCGAGAGTCATACCAAAAGAGACAAAAATTTCTGGTCAAAATATCATGCTGGGACAGTGGATATAAGTGAGACTGTGTTGGAATTTCTAGGTGCCCTTCAGCTTTCTTAACCACAAGATTATCTCATCTTTCTTTGCCTCCTATTTCATTCTTCTGATACCTCTGATTTCCCACAACAAAGACATAAGGATGCTGGGAGAAAAGATGCAATTTCACGATGGATTTTCAACTCATTCCCGGGGCACACCACAGCCTATATGCAAGTGGAGCAGGAGTCCTATGAAAACGTGGTAATGGTAATGATGTGAAAGCATATCACTACACATAGCAGCTAAAAACTAAAATAAAACTAAATAAAGTTGCAGATAGGGTAACTTATTTTACTGCCTCAATTCTGAGTGACTTTTAAACACTAACATTGCTCAAGCGTAACTTTATGCCTGTGCAACATTTAGCATTGAGGTGCAACTGTGTAAGAGGCACTTGGCCTACCAGTTCAGATTTCTTCTGTTAAGATGTGGTTACTTATGAATAAACTATGTGGCCAAAGGTTCTAAACAAAGTGTATAGAAAACCAGGTTATCAAGTTGGGACATTGTCTGAACACACAGTGGAGCAGGCAGCTACTGATGCAAAGGTTACTGGAGCAGGGATATCTCAATTAGATTTCTGACGTAATGATAGTGTGCATTTCATGTTTGAGCTCTGAAGAGTTGATCACATAGCCCAAAATATTGTCTTCTATGAATATTCTGAATCTACATACCAAAACTAACAGTTGTTTATTTTCTTTTGCAAATTGGTTGTAGCACTCAGAAACATCCATTTAGTGCTTCCAAAAAATTTTTGGATTTGAGAGGCATATAGAGGTGCTAAAATATTGCTGGGGATTTTTGCAGGCTTTTTAAAGCTTTATTTCTAGTTATGTAGCTTTTACATTATACTCTCCAAAGGGGAGAAGAGGAGAGAAAGATCTGACATGAATGAACTTTGCTTGCTGCTAGTGCATGGGAGAGCTCTGAATGCTCCATCTATTTTCAGAACCCAATAAATATAGATCGAGCAAACCAGGATTGGTTTTGTCAGTACAATTTTCTAGTCTGTTTGGTTTTTTCCTTGGTAGAACCAAAATGAAAGGTGACCTGAATTTCGATACTTTTTTTGCTTTAAACTCCCTATGTTGTGCAAAGAGGTGATAGTTCCAAGCAGGAACTGTTTGTTGACAAGTAATCTATCTCAGTTTCACATCATCTATGGACATCTAGCACGGACCTAATTTACATACTGAGGATATGGAACTAGAAGAAACTCTACCTGGAGGCTGTCAGAACCAGTTATCCCTATGTAGCATGGAGTGGTTTGCACTGGCACACACATGAAAAATCCAGAATCCCAAATGGTTGTGCAAATCTGCTGAAACTATCATCTGAAATGGAAGATGTTGAATACCAGGGAGAGATAAAGGGATGGAATCAGCCATGAAGTGTCTGTTCCATACAGTTTTCCTTATCACATTCTATAGGCCTAAAAGGGAGACCCTAAACCTGAAGGAAATATTTCAGAGACAGGCAATGCCTTATTTTATTTAACATACATGTATGCATATGCACACATATATAAGCAAAATAATTTATACTTGCCATTAAGCTGAATCAGAAATACCTGTAATCATCTTGTTTTCCTCATTTTTCTCCTTTTTGTTCCTTACACGCTGTCCCTGACATGCATCAGTGAGAGCTTTTCAATCTCATTTCCTCCTCTCACTTTCCATTCTACTTCTTGCTGTCTTGAATAGGTTCAAGTATCTTCCTGCTTCCCAAATTCTCATTATCTTTCCATCTCTTGCCTTTCCACTACAATTCCTCTTCCTTATTCCACTGTTTCTGTCAGGGCTCCCAAAACCTCTCTCTCCACTCAGTATGCCAGGCTCTCTTCCCCTATCACCTTCCCCAGCCCATCACCCTTTATAGTCTCTTGTCTATTACCAGTTACTGCTATACACAGCTGCACATTTATTTCAGATTGTAAATACCTCTATCTCTTGCTGTTCCCAGTGCCTCACAATAAAGGAAAAAAACCCTCTACAAACCCTGAATCCCTTCCCCATCTCCCTACTCCTGTCTCACCCTAGAGAAGAAATAAATAGTGTTTATTTTGTTTGTTGAAAGGTGTTTGCTTTTGCATGTTTTAAAGATCTAGCAGTGAGCATGTAAGAGTCTCTGTATGTTTCTCCAGGAAAAGTGACACTGCAAAATATGTTTTGTAGAAACACTGTGTGTTCACTGTGAGAGGAGCCAGCCCCACCAGCATGCTCCCTCCTGGGAGCATGAGTGTATGCATCTGCCGAGGTGTAAAGCTGTCCCACTACACAAGTCTCTTCTTATCTACTTCATGTTTTAACATGGGAAACAAGAGATCTCTGTAACCACCAGGGCAGCCTTGTGGGTTTTCTTAGCAGCTGGTGGTGAGTGCAGCACACGTGGAAAGCTGAGGCAGAGCAGTGGGCTGGTGTGACCAGCACAGACAGGCCCTACTGACTTCACGTGGGTGAGACTGACCAGGCTGAGTGCTTCTCTGTTCAGTGGACCCTGATCTTTGCTCAGCCTGGCCTCTGGGTTACTGTTTGTACCAACTCTGTTTGCACTAGCATAAATATTTACTAAAAAATTCATGAAGTTGCTCTACTAAAACTCTATGCCCTTGTGACAAGCTTTCCTGATCATGATATTTGGTGGCTGACATATGCAGCTAAATACTCTTCAGCTCTGTTTGGCCGCCTGTGTTTTCAGTACTGCAGTTCAGTAAAATGTACTTTATTCCTCATGTTAGGGGACAGGATGAAGAGGCAGGATTGATTAATTTTTACAGGGACCTGATTAATTTTCAGTACTCCAGCCAAGCCTTTTTCCTTCTCTGGCAGGATAATCTGAGGCTATTTTTCACCACATGCAAATCCCACCACCTCTCTGGAGACAACTCATGGAAAGCACAACAGCATCATTTTTGTGCTAAGCCAAACCTTTTCCCAGAAGGGCTGAACACATTTTTTGGCAGATCAGCAGTTGCTATTGTGCAGTTTTACAGTCTGTTGTCCCGTCCCTCTTCCTTGCCTTTTGGCAGATTGTCAAACATCATTAAGTTGATCTTAGTGATGTAGCATTGTACATTTAGTTTTGTTTATTCCTTGCTTAAGAATAAAGTTGTGACAGGACATTAAACTGTGCATGGAATGAGCTGAAGAGCATTAGTTTTTTTCTTCTTTGTTAAATTAAATGATATTTTTTATTTGTGTACCTGTGATATACAAATGCTCATGAATAGATGTGCCAGCACCAAGGTGGAAACACCCAGAGAATCCACATAGTACCTCCTGACTCTCCTGAATCTTCGGCTGCTTGTGCTAGGAAAGTCCTAGGAAGTCTGCTAGCACAGTTTTAAGTGAACTAATCAATATTCTGTGGCACTAGTGTTACAGAAAAGCAACTTCTTCTGTAGGGCCTACCTTCTTCAGAAGCAGAAACTGATGAAGCTTCCTATAGCATTAAACATGCATTCTGACAGATGAGTCAACATGGCTAGGAGTATTTTAAGTGAGAGCTGTAGCTACTGCCTACTGTAATCATTTGTGGTAAATACACTTTTGTTTTATTGAAATTCTTTCATTTCAGTAATTTGCTTAAGCACATGAATGGGTATTTTGCAATTTAAATTCATTTTTGAGGAAATAGAGGAGTTCAACAGTATTGAGGTGAAATGAAAGTTTGCGTTTTGAGAAAATACATGCAGTATATTACTTCTGTATATTAATCCATTTAAAACACACTTGGAAGTTTTCTAATGAAACTGAAGGAAAAAACAAAAAAAATCTATATAAATATGATATTGTTTGTTCAGAAAGTATCCGAACAAAATGTTCCTTCATTTTCTGCTGTACTTAAAAAGTATTTTTCACCCTATTGAGCAATTAGAGAAACTCCAATGGTGTAGCTCATGAAAGATTTTAACATCACAAAATCTGTAATTTTTTGCCTTAAAACTCTGTAAAATAAACATGATTCCACAGGCCTGCCTTCTACTTCAGATAGAAGACTTAGGTTCTCTCCTGACTGTCTATTCCACATCCATTTCCACTGTAGAGGAGCTCAGACTGTGCAAATTTTTCCTTTTTTGACTTCTAGTTAATTAGATATAAATTTACAAACTTTCTGCTTGTCCCTCACATTACACTACAAGACCTTTATAAAAGATTCAGTTCCAGGATCTGTACTCATTGTCACCTCAGATACAGCACAACATTACTGGGTCCCCGTTGGCCTTCAAATTTGTTGGCAAGCAAAGTGACCCTTGCAATTAAACCATGACATTACGAAACAGTATGTCAAAGGGTATCTGTGCTCCCGTGAAGGTCACAGGCTCTGTTCCATGGGCAGCTACAAAGACAACTTGAATACAGTTAAAGGACAATCATTTCTACCATGTCAAAAGCCTCAATCATATTCCCAAACCATGTTATAACCTTGAATAAAGAGGCTTTAGCATGGTTGAAGGGACAATTTAGGTCCCTTCTACACCACAGAAATGGAGACATGCTTTAATTGTATTGCAGGAATAAAGATACTGTAATTGGTTCCCCTTGAATAAATTTTTTCTTTAGATATAGCTAAATGCAAGGCCTTAAATCTCTGAAAGACATGAGATGTCATTTTATCTTTTTTAGTACTGGTATGAGACTAAAGAATTTTGAAAAATGAAGGGGGTAGGCACAAGAATTACTTTCATTTCATAGAAGTACGTTGATTTATACAAATTGAAAAATTGACCCCAGCCTAGATGGGAAAGTCATTTTATCCAACCAAACAGAATAAAATGCTCTTTGGTAAAATAATTTCTCTTAAGCATTGAGATTAATGTTTGTTCTTTATCTTCAGACAACTACAGAAACATTTATATATGTGTGTGTATAGATATATATATACACACGCACACAAACACAAAAGATTTAACGTAGGTTATATCCTGGGTCTGTTAGTTCCTGCTAGAGAAGATTTGTTCTATTTGGAATCTGAGAAACTTGTTTTAATAAGGGTTTTTCAGATTCCCAGAGTGTCTGCAGCTGGCCTCTCCACCTGAGACTTTTTTTCCCTGGCGTAATGGGACCTGACTCACTTGACAGTTCTTCCTGGTGCCTCTCAACATGAACACCACCCAGGATCTGACCCAACTGAGAAACAGACTTCAAGATCTTTATTTTTCTCTTGTACGAAAGATACTGAAACAAAAATTATAGGACTGTCTATTTAAGATGTCTTCAATCTTTCGTAAGAACCTTTTTTCTGCTGTCTACACAACAGAAAAAAAAATCCATGAAGTTGTAAATTGTGTTATGCTTTATGCTTCTGGCTAATGATGGGATTCGTCTCACCTAACCTTAGCGATCCAGTGACTACACATTTAGTTTAATCTAGTTGTCAAGCCTCTGGTTTTTGCCAGAGGACAGATATAGGCATTTTATGGAAATTAGTCATCTTGCTAACTGAGACATTTATCAAGGTGGGAAGAAATGCCTTTTGGAGAAGCTTTTCTCTCTAAAGCAACCACAGTGGGAGCTTGGATAACCAGTTTATGCTAGACACATTTTTTAAGGTGCTTCAGCTAAGCAAGAGGAATCCTGTCCTTAAGACTGCCATCAGTCTTCTCTTACTTTGAAACAAACTTTTCTCAGCCCTTTCTCCATTAAAAACTGAGCCCTAGTCAAGAACAATAGCTTTCTGACAGAAGCCAGAGCTGTTTGTTTTGCATTAGGAATACAGAGCTTAAAATAGGAATGAGCTTCCCAACTCTTTCCCTCCATGAGTACAGCTATTAACAAGAAGGTTAGTAAACAAAACAGCTAGAGCTTAAAAGAACAAGATATAGGATCTTCAGGAAGTCATGTTTCAAAGATCCACTTTTCTACTCATAGGTGTATAAAATCCTTCTTTTTTCAAATAAGTTTTTTTAACCAAATTCTTTGTATTACTTCCCTGCCTTCTACAATTGTAATGAGCTCTCTCTTTTCCTTCCTTTACATTTCCCTTCTGATTTTTATTTTGTTGTTGTAGACAAATCACAGCAATGTGATTCAATGGGATAATGAGGCAGATTTTTACTTCTCCCTTCAGGCAGCAAAATATCTGGTCATTATTTGTGTTCAACCCCAGACTCTGAGAGATGCATAGTCTCCAGTTTGTCTGCAGTNGTTTGCCTGCAGTATAAACATGAAACCAACCATACCGGAGCCAATGCTGTGCAATAAAATCAGTTGGGTCATAACCAGCTCTGTGCTGCATTTCCACAGCGGGACCATGGAAAGACTTGAAAAAAGCATGATGGGGACAAATCATTGCTGGCAGTCACATATATGCTACAGTCTGCAGGTGCATTAAAAGAAATATGCTACTGTGTGATATTTCTCCCCCCTCCTCGAACTCAAACCCATTAAGCTCTGAGGTGGCAGGCAGGGGGTTTGTATCCACCTCTTAGACTACAAAGCTGTCAGATAAGTTTCCTGAGAATAATACAGGAAATTTCTGGCAAGCAATCCAAAGATTCCTGCGCATGCCAGCAGCCGAGATACCAACAACACTACACCTCAAGTGCAAAGAGAGAACCCATTCATCCAGCAGCAACTGTATCAGTTTCCAAATTAATTTCTTTGAATGTATTCCCATTACTCAAAGAAAACAAATTCACTAAGAAATGTGCACCCTGTAGATAATCCAAACAGAGCATGTTTTATAGATTGGAGATTAGCTCACAAAATCAGAGATAATGCTGTCTCAGCCCAGTTCTAGATTACTTATTATAAATGAACACAGAAAACAATTACAATTTAGAATGATGCCTTTTTACCACAGTGTCCTTGACAGATTTTGTAAACCAGCTCTTTGGCTGCTATAAATCTGTGTATTTGCACTGAGAATACTATCCTTCCTTGCACTCTCGGAGAAGGTAAGTATATGCTTTTTAGTCAAGCCTTTATTGTAGAGCTTCTTATAGACCTGTAAAACTCGTCACAAGAGGATACCTAATCTAGACATCAAAGCACTCAGTTATTGTCCGGAAGGTAGTGTCTGTCCCAAACCAGACTTAGGTTCATCACTTGATCTTCTTGTGCCTCTCTTTCCTTTCTGAGAACTGAAACTAATTTTACTTCTTAGAAGTTGTTCCATTGATTTTTAAAGCCAAAAATGGTCTGATAGTCTGCTGACACACAAGGAAGTCTGCATTAAAAAAACCGACATCAAAAATTTAACTTCCAGTTGAGTAACACAGTAACTTTTTCAAAAATGCCCAGCCTTTATTTTAAAATTTACTCAATAGAGGATTCACTATGTTAAAAAAAACCTTAGCAATATCATAGCTTAGTTACCTCCACAAAAAAAATCCATACCTCTTTTGTGATGTGAATTTCACTTATATCAACTTCCTATCATTAGATTTCATCAAGTCCTTGGAAACAGGTTTCTGTTATTTAGAATACGACATAGGCATGTATATAAAGATATAAGCATATAAAAGATGACTTTTTCTTTTTAATAAAAGCAAATAGGTTAAATATCTTAGAGTAGGACTGGAGAGCAAAACACAGTTGCATATTTGCTCACGTGACATCTACTTTACCTGATAAGAAAAAGGGTATGATAGATCCAATTCAGTGTCTTCATAAAAAAAATTCTGTAACATATCCATTTGACTGGTAGTAAATACACATCCCTGACAAGAATATAAACACAGGCCTAGATCAGAACAAAGGTTCACCCAGCCCCAGTGTATTTGCCACTGTAGTCAAAAGAAAGCACTCAGAGTGAAAAAATAATAAAATTATGTGTGTTACTCTCTGAAATATTTTTCAGCCTTCAACAACTTTAAGCTACAGATTATCTGAAAACATGTATAGCTTTTTACATAAGTGAAATTTTCCCTTCCTTAAACTTTTTTCTGTTTTTGAACCCCGGGCCAACATTTATCTACCACAACTGCTGGGCAATTCATTGCTAACCTGATATGCTGAGAACCACCTTCTTCTGTTTGTTTTGAACTTGGCATTTTTATTTAATCCCCCCTAGGTCATGTGTTGGGAGATATGGAGCAATCAACCATACACATCCAGTCTGCAATTTTATAGATGTTTATTCTCACATTAATCAGCTGTCTTAGCCTGAACCAGCTGTCCTCTTTTCCAGGCTGAAGAATTCTAAGCTATTAAATAGTTTCTCGTATGGAAACCACTCCATGATTTTCACAGAATCATTTAGATCGTCAAGTCCAACCACTAATCCAGCCCTGCCAAGTCCATCACTAAACCATGTCCTTAAATGCCACATCTACGTGTCTTTTAAATACCTCCATGCACAGTGGCTCCACTACTTTCCCGGGCAGCTTATTTCAATGCTTGATAAGACTTTCCATGAAGAAATTTTTCAAATACCCAATCTAAACCTCCTCTGGTGTAACATGAGACCATTTCCTTTCCTTCAATTGCTTATAACCTGGGAGAAGAGGCTGACCCCAACCTGGCTACAACCTCCTTTTCAGGCAGTTGTAGAGTGGTAAGGTCCTCCCTGAGTCTTCTTTTCTCCAGACTAAACAACCCCAGCTCCCCCAGCTGCTCCTCATCAGACTTGTGCTCCCGAACCTTCACCATCTTTGTTGCCCTTCTATGGACACACTCCAGCACCTCAATGTCCTTTTTGTAGTGATCCAAAGTGTGGCCTCACCAGTGCTGAATATAGAGGGACAGTCACTGCTCTGGTTCTGCTAGCCACACTTATTTCTGATACAACTGACAGCTCATGTTCATCCAGCTGTCAACCAACACTCCCAGGTCCTTTTCCTTTGGGAAGATTTCCAGTGAGTCTTGCCCAAGCCTGTAGTGTTGCTGACTGAGCCTGATCCACTGGTTATCCTGCACATGCTGTGTGATGTCACTCAAAATGATCTGCTCCATGATATTCCTGGCATAGAGGCTGGCAAGACACAAAACCTTCTTCTGGGCCTTTTTGTAGATGGAGGTCACATTTGCCAACTTCCAGTCGACTGGAACCTCCTTGATTGATGAGGACTGATCATAAATGTTCATGAATGGCTTGGCAAGCTCTTCCATCCGCTCCCTCAATACCGTTGGGTAGATCCCATTGGGGCCTATATACTTGCCTGTGTCTGTGTGGCTTAGCAGGTCACTGACCGTTTACCTTTGGATTATGGTGACTTTATTCTGCTCCCTACCCCTGTTTTCCAGCTCAGGGGGCTGAGAAATGTGTTTATAGAAACAATTTTTTTGTCTTTTATAGCTGTAGCCAGATTAAGTTCTATCCGGGCTTTGGTCCTTATAATTTTCTCCCTGGATAAACTCAAAACACCCTTGTAGTCCTCCTGAACTGACTGCCTGTTCTTCCAAAGGTCATAAACTCTTGGTTTTTATTTTTATTTTTTTTGTTTTCCTTGAGTTCCAGTCACAGCTCTGTTCATCCAGGACCATCTTCTTCCATGCTGGCTTGTCTTTGGGCACATGGGGCTGGCTTGCTCCTGTGCCTTCAAGATTTGCTTCTTGAAGAATGTCCAGCCTTCCTGATCTCCTCTGCCGCTCAGGGCTGCCTCCCAAGGAACTCCATGAACCATACTCCTAAACAAGTCAGTCTGCCTGATGCCTTGATGAGGCTACCTAAAAACAGAGGCTGGACAAAATTAAGAGGATAAAAACGGGTATTTATTGAAGGGCCTTCAGGTGCACTTTGGGCAGTGAAAAGCCTTCAGAAAGGCTACACCCAAAATGGATGACCAGGCCACGGGTTTTCATACTTTTATACGTTTGGTCCATTTGCCTATGGGGGTTAATTCTCCAATTACAATTTCAGGTAATGATGTCATTACCCTGAGTTTGCTCCCCCTCTTTAGCCACTTTGTTTACATATTTTGGGGCCTGAGACAGTCAGGTGTCCTTGAAGTTCAAGCCTAGAGAGGGTTTGTTTTGTCTGACCAGAATGGGAGAACAGCAGCTAACAGGCTATATGGAGTCTTAGAGTTACACACTAAGGCAATACAGGATATGAAAAATATAAAAGCTAAAATCCTAAGGCATCATGCCCTCTGGAAGCCCAAGATGGTAGTTTTGCTGACTCCAGTTCTGATTTCCCTGAGAACTGAAAACTCTTATAATTTCATGATCTCTGTGTCCAAGATGGCTCCTGACCATTGCATCACCCACCAACCCTTCTCTGTTCACAAACTACAGGTCCAGTGGGTCACCTTCCTTACTGTCCTGGTTTGAAAGGAAGTCAGTTTTTTAAGGAAGTTATGGTCAAACCAATCAGTGGTCAGATTGAATATTGACACCTGGTATGACCACTGAAGGGATTTGTTACCTCTAAGAACATAGGGAGACAAAGGAGAGAATCCCAGAGGAACTTCCTTTTGGGTTCTGGTTAGCGAAAGGTGCAGATGCCCTCCTCTGCCCAGCCTGAGGCCTGAAGCCTGGGGCCTGGGCCTGGGTGGGGGAGGGGCAGCAATGCGGCCTGAGATAGGAGGTAGGCCAGAGCCGGAGAGGGAGAGAGGGTGGAAAGAAATGGAACTGAGCCAGCTTCTGCAGGATAGAAGGGTGGAGAGACGAGGAGATGGTGTTTTGCCCCCCGCCCCCCCAGAGAGAGAGACTGTGCCGGCTGAGGAGCGGAGCGGGGGAGGTTCCCGGCCGTGGGAGTCCTGGAGTTGCTGCGAGGCTTCCTGACGGCAGTAGAGGCTAAGACTTTTAAACCTTCCTTGGGAAAAGAAAGCTTTATGAAACATTAACCCTCCTGAGCAATGTTTTGAGTGAGAAGAGAGACAGCCTGGAATCCTGTGA
>WEIT01011790.1:92591-103419 GCA_013389985.1 Dryoscopus gambensis
ATGTTTTGGAGAGTTTTCATTCTGTTTCCTGTGTGTTTCTTTCCCTTTAGTGTAGGTTAATAAATTTTTTTTCCTCTATTTCTAAGTTTGAGCCTGCTCTGCTCTGTTCCTGATCACATCTCACAGCCGTTATTAGTAAAAATATATTTTCATGGGGCACTGGCATTGCGCCCAGTGTCAAACCATGACACTTACTTGGCTCACTCACCTGCTGTGTGAGGAAGTTATCTTCCACACATTCCAAGAGACTTCTAGACTCTCCACTGTGTTGTATTTTCAGCAGACATCTGGTAAGTTGAAGTCCCCCATGAGAACAAGGACTAATGACTGTGAGACTTTTCCCAATTGCAAAGATTATATTTCATCTGCCTCTTCATCATGGTTGGATGGTACATAATGGACGCCCACCTGGATATCTGCCTTACTGGCCTTCCCCCTGATTCTCACCCATAAATATTCATCCCTATCATTGCCATTATTTAGTTCCACACAGTCAAAACTCTCCATACTCTCCTTCCTTGCCGATTCCCTCTGAAGAGTTTATAGACATCCATTGCAACACTCCAGTTGTGTAATTTGTCCCATCCTATCTCTGTGGTGGCAGCCATGCCATAATTTTCCTACTGCACCATGACTTTCTGTTTGTTGTCCATGCTATGTGTATTGGTGTAGATGCTCTTCAGTTGGGCTGTTGATCCCACCACCTTTCAGGCAGAAGAAGCCCTAATTCCCATGATTCTAAGACACTTCTGTGATTTCCAGCACACTGATAGCCCTTTTGTCTTCGCTGCTGCATGGATCTCCAGTCCCTAGCTTTATATGGCAGACTGAAGGACTTCCCCTGGAGACCATCCCTCACACATTGGTGTGCCACTCCCAGGCTTATCTTTAGCAGGCCTGGTTGTATCCCTTTCCCTCTTGAAATCTAATTTAGAGCTCTTCATCACAGAGATAGTCTCAATGACTTGCCATCTATTAGACTGTAAAATTTGGGAGAGTTGAATACCACCTTTTCTGTTCGAGGTTTCCAGCCCAGGCGAGTGTCTCATTACATTACAGAGGGAGAGTTCCTCAGGACAACTGAGAAAGTTTTAAGATACACAGTGGCAAGAGCTTCATGGACAGAACTGATTCTCTTCTTACTCATGCCAGTGTGCATCTGGTTTTTTCCCCAAATTGTCAGCAGTGGTGTACTGCCATAAATGACACCAGAATCAAGCTTACAAACTTCGTGTTTTATAACCTTGCAAGAACATGCAGAAAAGTCCCATTGCTATAATAATTCCCAGAAAGCATGCTGCCAAAAATGTTCGTCTCCCTAGCTCCATCCCTCCAGAAGACTGCACTGCATGACACAGATCTATAAAGTCCCATCAGTCAAGCCATTCCTTCCCTGGTAAACATTTAACCATCAGTGTCCAAGCAAGGATCCAGAAACTGTTTTCTTTAAACACAAGTACCATGTCACAGACAGAAAAAAGAATAAAACTATCTTTTTTTTTTTTCTTTTTTTCTTTTCTCGTGATTTTCTTTTAAAGTGAAAGGAAAGAAAGTAGAAAAGATATTTAGTCAGGCTGCTTTGCTCTAGTAAGTGCCATTTAAACAAAATCAGGGAAAAGGCCTAGGAAATGATGAAAACTAGGACTGCACTTTGGCAAGCCAGAAGGTTTTCCAAGCATTATATATTATTAAAATATATAGTGCCTGTATATTTAAAGATATTGAGCACTGGTCAATGCTCCAAGGGATTTAAACTCTTCCTCCAGCTTCCAGCCACTTTTGGCTTATCTGGACATGACTAAAGGAAAGAATGAGAAGCAGGTGAAGACAAAGGAGTAGAAACATTTTGGGATATCACCCTACCAAATTAAATGCCCACGGAAATGGCGAAAGCCACAGCTGTATCAAATCCACTAGTTTGAGTCAGCTAGCTCCTGAAAAAAACAGGTCTGACCAGTCCTGCATTAACTACACCTTTTGGATATAAACAAGCATGTATCGTCATACCAGTATTCTTCTCTTTCTGAAATCCTCACTCACTGTATCTGTGGCCAACCCCACCCCCTCCCCCCTCCAAAGCCATTACCTGGGTACAGAATTTCTTTCTGCTACATACTTTCCCCTCTATTTTCCTCTACATTAATCAAACTTAGAACTGACAGTATGACAACTGGTATAAAGGATGACAAGGTCTTTTAGAAGGGAAATATATGGTGCACAATCCCCTACACAAGCGTTTTTTTGGTAGACAGACTTTTTTTTTTTTAAAAAAAAGGACATACATGCTATTTGATTGCTGTAATCTAGTAAATGTATGTCTTGGCCATGGTAAAAGATACAATTAATGTCTCTCTTTTCTTTGCTGTTCAATGGCCTAAAACATGCAGCTGCAGCAATATTTAGTGAAGCTCAGGGGATAAATCACACTGAAATTTTACCCAAGTGAATTTTGTTGTCAGATGCTGTAGGTAAATAAACATTTTATTTCAATAAACTGCTGTACTATTGCTTTATTAAATAGCATAAGATTTGTATTCTTAAGAGAATTTTCAGATAGTATATGATTGAAAAATTATTTTTAAAAATGTTTTAAAAAACATTTTGGGAAAGACTATAAATGCCAGAAATTTTTTGTGACTTTTTTAAAATTAAAAAATCATTAAAATCTTTCATTTTCCAAAATGGATTTGAAGTAATTTAGTGACCATTTCTTCTCTCTTGCTCCCCTCAAATTCGAATGAATTGTATATTCCTTCAAATGAAATGACATTATAATTTTTTTAATTGCATCTTTTTTTTTTTTTTAAATAGGCCAGTGATAGTCTGTGTGCTTTCCACACTGGTATTCTGAGCAAGCCTCAATTCACCAGATGTTTATGGTACAAGAAGTCACATATAAATAATTCATTGTTTCTGATGGAAGGCTTGGCATTTTCCAGGGACAAAATCCTTCAACTGCTCTTTTATTTTCATGCCAAGTGCCATGTTCTCCCAATATAATCTTCTGATTACGCCACAAAAAATGGCCCTTATTTTCAATTGCTGGTCATTTTCTCCTTGCCCTGCTAATAGCATTAGTAATTTCAGTTCAAGCTATTGTCCTTTATCTCTCCACACTGGGTGTACACAACTACGGCAACTCACAGGTCTGGTAAATTGCCATAAGAAATTGCAAGTTCAAAGGTAGTCTTGGAGAACACAGCATTGGATGAAGTAGAAAACCTGTAGCTGAAAAGCAAGACCCTTTTTTTATGAAAACTTGACTACCCAAGGCTGACATTGCTCTTATGATTTCCAGTTTAGTGCTGCTAGTGCAACACCACTGCTGCTAATGAGAGATTAAATACTAACATCACTCAGGGGTCTTATCCCAGAGCCATGTACATTATTCTCTGTGCGTCCAGAAAAGGAAGACTTAAAAATGCTGAAAGCTTGCTGAAACATTGGGCACTCACAAGATAATAAAAAAAATTGAGGTTGGAAATGACACCTGGAACTCTCTCCTCCAGCCCTCTGCCTAAAGTAGGGCTAGTTTCAAAACTAGGTCAAAAAACCATGGCCTTTGACAACTGAGTTATGAAGATCTCCGAGGATGGAGATCCCATGACTATTCTGGACACTGATCTCGTGCTTGTCGGGCTTTAACAGGATTTTCCCTCTATCCCTGCCCTGTTTTATCCAGTTGGATCTTCCACTACTGTAGCTCTTAAGCACTGCTTCTTGCCCTTTTACTGTGTTGCTCTGAGGGAAGTATGGCTTGGTATTTTCTGTGATGTCCCTTCTGGCAACAGAAGGTTGGAATTAAATTCTCCAGTGTTTTTCACTTTAAAGGTAAAGAAACCCATCCAGGTGCCCCAAACTGGGCACAGTGCTTTGTGAAGGAGAAAGAACCCTTTGCTGGATGTGCAGATCGTGTGCTGGCTGGGGCTGCCCAGCATGCCCTAGCTGCCAGGGCACTCTGCAGGACTGGACTCTCCACGTACAAAGCACAGCTTGTACTTTTTACAGGCAGCTCCACAACCAGCCTGTGTTGCTGGGATCCTTCTACCCTCAGTGTGGCATTTGGCTTTTAATGTTTTTGCATAATTTGAGATACTAGAACTGGGATATGAAACTTCTCATGATTCTTCTAACAAGTATCGGAAATCTACTGTTAAAACTTGGAACAAGAACTTCTTTGCCTTTCACAGTCAAATTCAATTGAAATATACAGAAATTAATGTTGTTAATACTCATTAAGAGCACATAATCCACACAGAGGCAAACTTTATCTATATAAACATATATTTATGCAGTGACTTGAAGTTCAAATAAACAAATCAAAAGCTCAGCCTGTTCTGTACCCATGAAAAAAGGTGTTAACTAAAGCTTTAATATTTTTCTTGTCATCACCAACAAACTGAATAAATCCAGTTAATGAACTCATCAGGTTTATCCCTGACATTAATAGGAAGTGAAAATTGCTTCTAGACCTATCAACATTTACAATAGAGCACTGTGAATCTTAAGTATTGTTAATGATCATTTCTTTAAAGAGAAGAATGGTGTAAGCATCAACTTTATGTCCGGGACCATGAAACAGTTGAGTCTCCCAGACAAGAGTCAGCATCCATAAGCAAACATCATTCCAGAAAGCAGGTGGTGGGCACCCCTCTGTACTGCCTGAGACCAAGCCAGCATCTGCGTGAAGATTAACAGTCATATTACAGTGTCCATTGGCTCACTCAGGGCTCAGGCAAGATTCCCAGGATCAACACAGCATTGCTACAAGAAGACAGTGCAAATATATATATATAATTTATATGTGTTTATGTATGTATAGAATATAGCAGTAACTGCAATAAGCTCTCAAATATAGAGCAGAGTGGAAATGTGCAATACTGCAAAAGCTATTGTAGTGGAGCACTCGTAAAATTCTTTGGAAAATGAACCATTTCAAGGTGAGAAAGGAACAGCATCAAGTCCCTTTTGGGCAGTCCCATTCCTGTTTCTTGAATGCATAATACAAAGCAAAGGAACCTCATGTTCATAGACACATTTCAGATAGATCACTGATACATCCTGGCACTAGTAATCTGTTCTCTAACCACACAGAGACAACAGTTATGGCTGCACTCTGCAGAAATCACTTATTTTTTTCCTTAATGTACAGGTGATAACTCGTCTGCAGAGCCTTTGTGAATAGAAACCATGCTTTTGGACACATGTCTTTTTTTTACAACATGTAAGAATAATTTGTAAGTAAGAAAGTATTGCAGCTCTTCTCTCTTCTTATCAAGGCTTTGTAGTAGTAACCACAGCCTCCTCTGGTAGAGAGCAGGTGGGGCCAGCTCCTTGATGAATGGGACTCAAGTAAGCTTCACGCTGCAGTTAAGTCAGCTGGAACCAGCTACAGCTGAAGGCCTGATTTAAGGAATCTTAGTGGGAAGCAGAGCAATGGTCATCTGGTAATGATTCATACATGCAAATCGAAGTCCTGAGGTCTGTTACGGAGTTAATAAAGGTTAAATGCTCCCAGCTATCTGAGCTCATTTGCAACAAGAAGCAGTCTTCAGGAGAAAGAAAGTGAGAGATACTCAAGAGATCACACTGCAGTACAGGATATGGAGCTTGTATCTTAAGCTCAGTGTTGGAAAGCTCAGAGGGCTGAGCTCCATGCTGAGCAGCAAGCCCTCAGGCCTTATTAGCCCTTTCTATTTAGTACATCTAATTTATGCAGACTGTGAGTTTTTTTTCATGAGTTTAAGATTATGGCAAGTAAGCAAGATATCTTAGCTCTTGTGAACTCACAGAGCGGGTAATCAAGAAAATGGATTTCAATCTTCATTCATTTGCATGACCATAAACATTTCACTGCAACTTTGGGTACTTAAATAGCAAATATAAACCTACCAGCAGCCTCTTTACAAGAGCAGCACAAGTAGGAAACTGGTGAGGTAGGTCGAATGTCTCCTAAGTTGCTGGAATACACTCTGCCTGCTGAAATATGCTTCCAATGATTTTCAGAAGTTAAAAATTTCCAAGGCAACATGAAATCTTAGACAAAGCTATGACAGGTTGTACACCCCAAGCAGATTTGCAATACTCAAGTTAGCTGGTCATCACAAAAAAGAATGGGCGCACAGGGGAGCACCGAAAGACAGTGGCACACATTTAAGAGGTCTCCAAGCACCAGTTCCAGCAGCAGCAGCCCTGGCAGCAGGCTGTTCACACAGTGCTGTTCAGCAGCTTGCCTATAGTGTTTATATTTGAAAATTCCTGGTTGCAAGCAGCAGGCTTCATTTGTTAGTGACAAGGTAAGCATTAGCAAGAGTGGCATATTGCATCCTAGATATATATATGCTTCCAGGAAAGGAGATTTTCTATTAAAAAAGTAATTTCTCTTCTAAATCTCCTTCTCCTCCCCTCCAACCTCATTCTCACCATCATAGGATTCCCCAAAATTCATCCCAACAGGCCTCAGGGAGGGATGTTTTGATATCTGTTGGATGTTTTTTACTTTCTGGCACTGTGGGAAACACTTTCCTCTCCCTGTGGATAATCTCCTGAGAAGACCTGGTGTGAAGAATATTTCTCATAGCAGCAGGAGCATGGCAAATTGTCCCAATCTGAGAGATAAATGACTCTTTTGTTTTTCTTTCCCAAAACGCTTGTTTATCTCACAACCCTCTCTCTCTTTATAGTCAAGGCGCAGCTTTGACATCTTAAACACAAGCATTTGTAAAGGAAGCAACGTGACAAAATGAGATCTTCAGATGCTTAATTTAGCTGCAATATGGTTAAAGTGATCAGTTGCTTGAGCTTTCTCACAAGGCTCTTGTTCAGCTGGAATTCTCCCAGAGGAACAGAAAGCACAATTAAAAGACATTTGCAACCTTAAACAGTTTTTTTTAGTTCTTCAGAGACATTTAATTAGAATTATACTGCTCTCTGTAAGAGATTGGGAAGATGGAGTTTTATTTCAGGTCTTGTTAATACTATTTTTCAACTCATACACTTGAGACCAAGTTTCCCAGTTAAGAAGGCCAATAGCTATAGATCAGGGCTGCCTATAAATCAGGTCTGAATCTCAACTGGAAGCAGCAGACTTTACAACAGTTTCTCTACTGTAGAATCCAGCCTGAAGTCATAAACTTAGGAAATGCTCATCCTCTTCCAAAGGAGAACAATGGCTCTGGGAATATCAAACCAGAATATGAATGTAGTAAGAGTAGCAAGTCTTCCTCTTGTCTGCAGGGTAGGTTTGCTCTGGTTATATTTACATAATTCACTGATGGCAGGACAAGGCTTAATGGGTTAATTAAGGACAAAATTGGCACACACTCCCATAATAGCATTTTGAATTCAAAGCCTTTGTAGAAATCAGCCAAGATAATACAGAGGATTTTAATATCTATTTCTTGTAGTTCTGACCCAAATTTGCTAATGTGGGTTTGGATTTAGGACACTTCACTGAAGCTTACAGCACAACTTTATCAAAGGTTTTAGACTTCCTAGACCTAGCCCATCCTGTGTTAGTTACTCCAGAAAATCAGAGCTTCTACTTCTGAAGCCATCCACTGGTATTTAGAAGATACAATTTGAAATTTGGGCACAATTCAAATTAGCTGAGATGGAGCAATGCACTCAGAGCTTCTTAACCTCTGTATTTTCAGGATTGCAATAATATATAACAAATGGAAATTATTAAGATGGGAAATGACCTTCAATTAATAGCATTGAGATGCAGTCATAAAAAGGCTACATTTAAGTAGGAAAGGGAGCAGGATCCATTAAGATAGAAGTTATTTCCCAGAGGAAATGGTGCAAATTCCATGGCTTGAGAAAGTAAAAACTGAGAATAGGTGATGTTTAAGAAAAATTCCTGCAGACACCATCCTTCATTGTACTGAGGATGGCTGAAGTGTATATGTACAATTTTATAGACTTTTCTGCCTATGGCTATAGTACTTGTACATAAATATTATATTTGTTTTATGACTACACTTGGCAACAGTTCATCTCATATTTTTCTCCTAAAAGAAGATGGACACTTTTTGCTGGACAGGTCACTGTTCACAGATGTTTTGGAGGAAGGAGAGGACTGAAAAACAGGCCAGCAAGAAATGTTTCATTACTCATTCAGTTGAAAGAAATTCAGGAAGATTTTTCTACCAGCTAGGTAGGAGAAATAGCTGAGAGATGAACAGAAGACAGCATAGTAACGCAGGAGGATAAAAGTGGCCAGTTAATTGATCTTATTATTACACCAGAAGCCCAAAAAGAGATATGGCACCTTTTTTCAGGGGTAGGGGAACTGTGTTCTTGCTTCAACAGGAGTAAAACCCAACAGAAATCTCACTTTTTTTATCCTAACCATACGTGTTGTTGGTGTGTATAAGTTACACCTGGCAGTTAAAGCCCCAAACAAACAAATAAAATGGGAGTTTGTTTTCCTGTGTTGTAATCTAAGCAAGATAAACCTGTAAGGAGGGGGTATAAAATTTTGCTTTGAATTTGTGGAAGAAGCTATGGAAATCTTGTTTGCAAAAGATTTTATGTCCAGATAGCTAATACAAACTTGTTATCTTGGAAAAGTACACACTATTTCTTCCTCTCCTTTTTCTGCTGCTGAAGACAAAGCTTCAGCCTGACTTTGCTGTCAGCTCTAAAACTTCTTGTAGATGTCAAATTCAAGCCCGTGGTTTCACTGCACTTTGCTGTCTTGCAGTTGTTCATCAAACTCCTTGCTCAACCCTCTTCCTGCAGCTCCATGTGCTGGACTGGAAACATGGGGCACAGCAGCCTCACAAGCGCCTGTCCTCTATGTGCATGCCAAGACTGCCTCAAAGCCATTTCCCACACAGCCTTCTGCTGTGCACTGTGTCCAAGGAGAAACATGGCTAATACCATACTCACAGAGCCAGCAGGAAGATTCCCACTGGTGGAAAACTCTGGTTGTTCCAGTGGCTCTCTATTTTTAAGCAACCACACCAAGGAGACTAGAGAGAAGGCTGGCGTCAGATGTGTGAGATGACTGCAGAGATAAGGGAAAAACATGTGTAAAGCAAGAACTGACTCTTTCACCAAACCTCATTTCTAGATTACAAACAAATCCTAACTCATTAGTCCTACAAATATGACATATGTTGCAATTCCTTTACATTGAGCAAAATCCTCCGGGTTGTCATAGTCTAATTCTATTTTAAAAATGAAAAGCTTGCTTATGTAAAAAGACCATAATCAAACTCCAGACTATTATGAGGTACTACTTTATGATTCTCTGTTTTGGAGGGAGAAATAAGGCCTTTTAAAGAAATATGTAGATGCATTCCCTAATGCAAAAGTCTTATACTATAAAAACACACCTAACAAGATTGCATTGTTGTGATCATATTTGTGGATCTAACATTTAGTGATTATACATCTACTGACTTATTAACTCTTCTGTGCATCTATGTCTAGAAATATGAGGTAGGTTGCCTGTTTGCTTAAGATCTGGGCTTTACAGGAGCAGTTTGCAGTTTGTTGACAAAAAAGGGAAAAACTTCCTCCAGTATTTGCCTTCTTTCCATACAACTGCAATCCATAAAACAGGAAAGATTAGGAACAGGTTTAGAAACAAGAAAAAAAACCATGAAAAAATCAAATGACCAAACAAAAAATCCCAAATATCTATATTCTGTAAGTAGAGGGTGAGACTTCATTGCATCATTCAAAATGTAAAGGATTGGGCTGAATGTTCAAGTTTCTATGTGATCTAAGCATAATATAAAGAGCTGAAAATTCAGTTACTTCCTTTCTTGTATTTAGACAGCATTATGCAAGTTGCCTCTGTTGTTTGGCATTCCAACACTCTTTCTTATGTTTTAGGGATCAGTAGAGATGCTGCGTATTTCCAAAGAAACCTTGGTATTAGAGCGGTCTGTGGTGAGCAGCTCTGTTTATAACCTGTGCCAGAAAGAGCTGCACAGTATAGGCTCCATGCCAGGCTTGTAAAGCTTTTCTTCCTTTTACTGTCCAGTAAACTATTTTTGACCAGCAATAAAAATATCACTGTGGTTTTGTTTTCCCAGTTCTGAACAGCTTCAGGAAAGGTAAGAGCAGAATAAAAAAGAACACTACCTTTTCCTGCTGACCCTGCACAGATTGCTGCAGCTTATGTGGCTTAGAGTTTATTCAGAGGACAGGAACAGGAGCCATTCTGAAACATTCATTGGATGAAATCAGACAGCCTTGTGCAAAATATGTTCCCATGCTACAGGGTAAGGAGAAACATCAACCTTCCTGTAAAAATCTCTCTTGCCTTTTTTTATACACCTTTACTGGCATTTAAAGTTCTCATGACCACCATAATTAAGCAAAGCAAACTCCAGTGTTTTGCTGCCACTTTTTCCTCCTCCTCTGTCTGAGTCAGCTGTGGAAAAGGCCCATATGCTCTTTGCTCTATGGAAGATAGAGGACTCCCCTAGCAGCATGCAGACCAGCAATTGGCTGGAGCCACAGGCAGCTGTGTGGATGGCTTGTGTCCAGTCTGTCCAAAGTGGCTGGCTTGTTCTCTGGGAAGTCATTTCCTCTGGATCCATTTTTAATTTTAGGGAACTGACACACAAGCCCTCTATTTAAAAGTTAAACTCCAAGAAGTGTTGGTTGTCACACTGTCACACTGTCAGATTCAAGCTCTATTTCCCACAAATTTATCTTCTTCCTTCTTCATCTTCTCCCTGTAAGTGCTACTTTGTTTTGTGAGGGTTACTGGAAAATGTTGTCTACAACAGAGTCTCTAAGTCTTTGGAATCAAATTCTTAGTTTAAAAAAAAAAAAAAAAAAAAGGGGAAAATTTAATTTT
>WEIT01011790.1:103446-115912 GCA_013389985.1 Dryoscopus gambensis
TAATAATAATAATAATAATAAAATCTTCAGGCTTCCTTTCTCTTCAGTTAACTCAGTCTTTAGGCAGGACTTGAACTTTCCTTATGCTACTCTCTACCCTTTCAAAACTTACAGGCACTGGCCCTTAACTGGCCTGCAGAGACACTAAAATACAGCCTCCTCCTTCCAAATCCTCATCGGTTTGTGACAATTTTACAAGAACAGCAGTATACATACAGC
Organism: Dryoscopus gambensis; assembly: GCA_013389985.1. Classification (NCBI taxonomy): domain Eukaryota; kingdom Metazoa; phylum Chordata; class Aves; order Passeriformes; family Malaconotidae; genus Dryoscopus; species Dryoscopus gambensis. The sequence goes on from WEIT01011790.1 coordinate 103,666, forward strand.
TTCATCTATGAAAAAATGAACATGACAGCAAACCCGAAGCACAATTACTAAATAATACACAGAATTTATAAAATGGGGGAGAAAAATGGAATCAAGGGGTATATGCGTCTGTGTGAGGTAGGGGGGTAGGGATGGAAAGAGATGCTGAGAGCTAAGTCCTAGTACCTGTGGCTATTTTTCATTAAAGCTGTTACCTATTCATGCCAGAATTAAGGAAAAAAAAGATATAAAAAAAAATCCCCCAAAATCAGAGACTCTTCCATTCAATGTATACACTGAACTGTGCTTAGGGCAATGTACTGTATGTAAGTTTATAGGCAGAGTGGACTATTTTTTCCTATTTATGCACTCATCCCTTTTCATAACAAAGTCATCCACATAAATCAAATAAAACTTTTCTAATAATAAAAGAGAAAGGAAAACTTATGTCATTATTCTTAGCGTAACAGCTTGGAAATTGACTTTAGTATACATACTCATTAGGTGATATTTGGAAGACTATAGAGAACTAGAAATCCTGATAAAAACCTTGTCAACACTGACAAGTTTGATTTATATGGCTCTTTCCCTAACAATTATATGAGTTTTAAATTAAACCACATTTCCCCACCAAGTCGACTGCAATCTTTTTTAGTCTTCTTCCATATAATTTTTCTCCAAAATGTCCGCCTTTGTAATGTGTCGATCATTAGAATAATGCATATTTGATGAAAACTTGCAATAAATAACATTTTGGACACTGTTTCCAGTCACTGATTGATGTGCATATTATTTTATCTGCTGTATTTAACTGACATGTCTCAATTTTTCCAATATCCGAAGGGCATGTACAGTGTAGTAATGGAGAATTGGGATGACCTATTTTCAGTTTCTCTTATGGAAATAAAAGATTCAGTAAGTTGTAATTCTATAAAAGGGAAAACAGTGTCATTCACCCGAAAATCAAGGTTTACCAATTTTCACTCATTCCCATGCAGTCCAGGAAATACAGTATATCAAACAAGAACTTGTCTGTTTTTTTAAAAACATGAACACAAGTGCTATTTATGGGAACAGATAGGAGAAATTGAAAAGAACATCACTTGGTTTGCAAGGGTAGATGCATAATTGCACATAAAAAGTTTCAGATTTATTGGTCACCAAGAAGTTTCTCTCTATCCTAGAACTGTCAGGAACCTCTCCAGCAAAATCAGCTTTGTTTGTAAAGTGCCAGACTAAAGTTAAATATACAGGGAGGTTGATATTGTAACTTTTTAACTTCCACTGTATCACTGAGATGACTTTAATTATCTTTCCTCCTAAGTCAGTACGCATGTGGGTCTGGGTCTGAGGATGGTGGACAGGTTGCCCCCCAATATCGCCTTGTATGAGCTCAGAGTGCAAGCTCCGTAGTCAAAGATGAGGAAAATATCTTTTGCCATCTTCCACCATCTTCCTGTGAAAGTCACCTTCTGCAACTTGGACTTTCTCTGTGTTAGAGCTGACAAGAGGATATGCCTTGAAAAATGACTGGTATCTGTGTGAACTGGGCTCCTCTCTTAAGACACAGAAAGGGTATGGGTAGAGCTCTTGTGTTTTGTGGAAGAAGGGTGAAAAGAGAGGGGAAAAGAAGAACTGGAGGATAAGGGTGTGTTTTTTGACTTCTACAGATCTACATACTTTGCATCCACTGTCAAGAGTGGCATTAAGCATATGAGTGCTTGCAGCCTCTTTCTAATCCATTTCAAAATGGTGACTCTATTTAGGACAGAAACTTTTATAATTTGGTTTATTATGCACAGGTAAAAGGGATTAATGCAGAAAAACCTGTCTGATTTATCCTTCTACCTACCATCTAGAGTAGCTATTGTACCTGACTAATGTTTGAGATCTTTCCCAAATAATTCTTGTAGCAAAAATCTTATTGCAAGCTGCATATTGATTCCTTTTTTTTTCCTCATCTATCTAACATTTTGCACCTGATCATTTTTATGTGGGGCTTTTGATGCAAGTAAATCAGAACCAACAAACTTTTGAGAACATGCATTAAATGACCCAGCCGAGCACTGAACATACCAGGTCTTTTTCTGCTAAAGCCTCTCTCACTCAACAGGATGAAGAGTGCCTGGGTTAAAAGCATGACTAAGTTACATTTATTTTGTTATACCAAGAACCAGCTTTGTAGCACTAACATCAAAGCCTGAATGGACATGCTCCATTTTTTTTGAGCTTGTATATTAGGAAATTTAATACTTCTGGATGTTACATTATCTCTGCAACTTGCAAGTGAACAGTAGTATATTCCTTAAAAGAAGTTTGCATATACAGTTCCATTTACCCAGGTACTCTGCAAGTATGAATCACAGCAATTCAGGAATAGAACACAGGAGAAAGCAAGGGCAGAGGAATGCTTTGTTTGAAAGTGAAACAGAAAAACAGTGTGTGTTTTGTCATTAGAAAGAAGTAAAATTTTCTGGTTTGAAATAGAAAACTTCTGTGGTCTGAAGTTCATGCTGCAGGTGCTCAGGCAAGTCTCAGGTCTGATCCTACAACTGAAGGACTACAGAATGAACAGGTAATCCTTATACTGTTGAAGTAACAGCATAAGGAGCCTTATTAAGTGACCTTGGTAGAAAGATTATTTCAGTTGTTTTATTCTGTTGTTGTGGGATTTTCTGTGTAAGTTTTTTTTCCCCTTCTTCCCCACAAATGAATATAAAGTGTAGATGGTAAAAAGCTAATGCCCAGCACAAGAATGGAGCTACAGATTAAGTGACAGGCCAAGGAGGAATGGCAAGTTGAAGAAGAGTAGGTTTACATTAGATATTAGGAAAAAAATTCTTTACTGTTAGGGTGGTGAGGCACTGGGACAGGTTACCCAGAGACGCTGTGAAGGCCCCATCCCTGAAAGTGTTCGAGGTCATCTTGGATGGGTCCAGTAGGTGTCCCTGGCCATGGCAGGCCCTTTGGAACTAGATGATCTTTAAGGTCCCTTCCAACCCAAACCATTCTACGATTCTATGACTCTATGACCAATACATTAGCAGGATCTCACAGACTTACTGAATGAAAAATAGGAGATTATTTGTCTAGGACTCCCCTGCAAGAAATGCTCGAGAAGGCAGGCGGGACATCTTCATGTCATTGTAACATGATGTATTAACAACATTCTTCTAGCCTCTATACCCTTAAATCAATTTTAATAGGTCACTGATTGATGACTATTTGGGAATTTTCCAGTTTGTTGCCTATTTTAACTGGTAGGCACTGGCAAAAAAAAAGAAAATGGAATTTTTTTTTTTGTTAGTTTATTTATTTTCAGTGCACACACAAGTGGAGTAAGTCCCTAGACCCAGGCCATGGAAATAGAGGTGTTGATGTGTATTTATGGGATATTTTGTAGAAGTTATGGCAATTGTTATATTTTCAATGTACGTACTAGTCCAAAGGGCTGAACCGGGAAAATACTACAAGAAAGACTAATTTTGAATGAATTCACTCACTGCCCCCGGTAACAAAGGTCTTAAAGTGAACCATAACTTTCTGATCTGGCTGTAATGGAACATCGAACCGCAGGCCTATTGGAGTTACAAAATCTCATTTGAAGTTCTGATTACTCTAGGGTGTGCCTATAGAGGAGGGATTTGTTAACTCATGCTATGATAACCATTACTCGAAAGAATTTTATTTCTAGTGTGGAGAGATTTTATAGAAAATGGAAAAGATAGGTATATATATACACTTGTGTGAAGAAAAATGAAAAACTAAGTTAGCTAAGACTTCCACTCACTAATGAACATCATAAAGAAACAGATTAATATCCCCTAAGTGTTCTGATGGGAAAGTTTGTTTCTTGATTACTGCATCAGAGTGTCTACATTATCCAACTGAAAAAAAAAATGCTTAGCCTCTGACTTCAGAAATTCCACAGAAGTAATAACCATTCATGACAGATATTAATTCCTTGAGCCCACCAGCAAATTATGATTAAATATTTCTTCCAAGTTGTTTTTTGAGTGCCTAATCATCTGAACAGGGATGAAAAAGAAAGCAAAAAGACTTCCAGACTGGGACCTTCTGCACTGTCCTGAAGGTACATTTTATGTGACCTTGCCTCCATCCTGCAAAGCTCAAGTCAAAGCATCAAGCCTAAAACCCTCAAGCAGAACCTATTCAATGAAACACTGGGTTTCTTTTATAGAAAAGAAATGAACTTCACTGATCACAGCCAGCAAGGATACATGAAGGGAAAATCCTGCTTAAGTAATGTAATTTCCCTTTATGACCCATCTAGTTGACCAAGGGAAACCAGAAGGTGTGGGGGTTTTTTATTCGAGCGAAGCTTTTGGAACTCTTACTGTATCCTTCTGGACAAAATGTGCAGCACACAGCTGGATAAATATGTTATGCCGTGGGCAAGCAACTGGCTCACAGGTCAGGCTCAAAGGGAGTTAGGCTAGTGGCCAGTCACCAGTGGGGATTCCCAAGGATCAGTTTTAGGACCAGTGCTCTTTAACGTTTTTGTTATAAATGATCTGTACACAAGAACTGAATGAACAGTAAGTATTTTGCTGCAGATACTAAAGTAGGAGGAGCAGTGGATTCCCTTGAGGGTAGAGAGGCCTTACAGAGAGATCTGGATATACTGGCAAGCTCAGCAATTACCAGCTGTACAGAAATTGAGCCAGTTCTGGGCCAGTTCACGTGGGATAGGATAATCTTGGTTATGTATACAAATTGAGGAACAAGAGGCTGGAGAACAGCCCTGCAGAAAGGGATCTAGGGGTTTCATGGCAAACTGAATATGAGTTAAGAGTGGGCCCTGCTAGCCAAAAGGGCCAACCACATACTGGAGTGCCTCAGGCACAGCATTGCCAGCTGGTCAAAGGATGTGACTGATCTGCCCTATTCCATGTTGGTGCAGCCCCACCGTGATACTGCGTGCAGTTTTTGATGCTGCAGTATAAGGGCATCACACTACCAGAGGGTGTGCAAGATGGTGAAAGCTTTCAAGGGCAAGACTTATGAGGAGTGTCTGAGGTCACTTAGCTTGTTCATCTTGGAGAAGAGAAGGCTGAGGGGTGACCTCATCACAGGCTACAACTTCCTCAGTGGGGGCAGTGGAGGGGGAGGTGCTGCTCTCCTCTCTCTGGCGATCTGTGATGGGGCCCGAGGAAACGGAATGAAGCTATGTCAGGGAAAGTTCAGATTGGACATGAGGAAGAGGTTCTTCACAGAGAAGGTGGTTGGTCACCGGGACAAGCTCCCCAGGGAAGTGGACATGGCACCAAGCCTGTCCAAGTTCAAGAAGTATCTGGATGATGCGTTTAGTCATGTGGTGTCATTTCAGATAGTCCTGTGATGAGCAGGGAGATGGACTCAATGAGCTTTACGGGTCCTTTCCAACTCCAGACATTCTATGATTCTGTTGATAAGAATCACAGAATCAATTATGTTGGGAAAGGCCTCTGAGATTATTGAGGCCAACCTATGCTCGAACGCCACCATGTTACCTAGACCATGGCACTGAGTGCTACGTCCAGTCTTTCCTTAAACACCTGCAGGGATGGTGACTCCACCAGCTCTCTGGATGGCCCATTCCAATGCTCAATGACTCCTTCTGTGAAGAAATTCTTCCTAATGTCCAAGTTAAACCTTCTCTGGTGCAGCTTGAGACTATGTCCTCTTGTCCTCTTTCTAGCTGGCTGGGTGAACAAGCTGACCCTCATCTGGCTACAACCTCCTTTCAGGTAGTTGTAGAGACTGATAAGGTCTCCCCTGAATCTTGTTTTCTCCAGGCTAAACACCCCCAGCTCTCTCAGCTGTTCCTTATAGGGCTTGTGTTCCAGACCCTTCACCAGCTCTATTGCCCTTCTCTGGACATTCTCCAGCACCTCAATGTCCTTCTCATAGTGAGGAGCCCAGAACTGGACACAGAACTTGAGGTGTGTCCTCACCAGTGCTGAATACAGGGGGAGAATCTCTTCCCTAGTCCAGCTGACCACACTATTTCCGGTAAGACAGAACAAGCAAGATTTTTTTATCTTGAATAACAGAGCTACCTGGGGGAGCTATGACAAAAATAAGGGTTGGAGGGAGAGATGGTTTCCCAGCAGAATCCAGATGGACTTCTTGCTTTAAATGGCTTGTTGTTCCTTGCACTCCAAGTAGTGCTTTGATTAACTTGCTATTGGTGTAGCTGGGGGCAAGGATAAGGAGAAGGAGATGCAAGCAAAGGAGCTTAAGGAAACATTTTTGAAAAAGTTTCTCAGGACAGAGACACTGCTTCCAGCATAGTCTACAGCTCAGTTTAACATTTGTTATTTAATCTCACTGGAACCAAGGCTCAGGGAAATAAAGCAGGTCTTTTACTCCACAGGCAAAGAAAATTTAGAAATAACTGGGCTGTTGGAATTGCTGTTTGCTAGGATTTTGTTTTGGACTAGTTTGAGTTTGTTTGTACATCTTCAATTTGTCTAATGCATTCGAGAGGTATGCGAAAAAAGAAATTTTTTCCAGGATAAATATATTTTCCTCTGGGAAATTTAGAAGACCTGATACTTAACTTTCCAGTGGAAATTTTATAATGATGGATTTTTGCTCAGAATTATATAAAAGAAGGAAGACTACTTTTTTTTGTACATTTCAACATATATTAGAAATGCTGCAGTGGTTATGTAAAGAAGACAAAAGAGTGGATGAAGAACAACTGTCAGAACTACAAAAGTAACTACCAGATAGAAATATTTAATCAGAAATGATGGAGATCTTGGATTACATTGAATGCATTGCATTAAGGAAGCATGTCAGCCATGGATCTATCTCAAGCATTATGCACCAGTATCTTCTATTTTTTTTTTTAGGAGATGGGCACCTTACTACAGATGGTGCATCGAATTGTCTTTTGACCTAGACTTACATGAGTTGTCTTGCTGTACTCCTTAAGGAACAGTCAAGACATTAGTAGATATGACTTTTGCAGGCTAAGCATTGCATATGTAGTCAGAGAACCAAAGACTCAAAAAAACTTAAGACAAATTTATTAGTCTTATTCAATAGCATATCATCTCCTTCAGCAGAAAATGCCAAATCTGTCTCTGAGAGTACTTAAGACAACATACCTTTGTCACAGTTCTCTACTTTCTCTTTAATAAATAATTTTCAGCTTCCCCTTCTAGATGAAAACAAGCAATTTTAACACAGCTTTCAGTTCATGGGTTGTGTACTACTTTGTATTTTTGAGTTCCCCCCTGCAGAACAATGAACTATAAAACAAAGTAATACCTTTCCTTCTCCCTCAAGCTACTTCGTATCCTGCTGTTTCAACCAGAAGTGAAATAAAATACGTAAACAAGAAAACGAAGACAGAAGGAGGAAGCACAAGACTAAACATAAGAGCTCCTTGAGAAATTTAACCTTACCAAATGTCCAAGCTTTCATACACCATACATCAGAGTTCTGCATTGCATATCCTACTTCATGCACTCAAGTAGGAAAATAGAAGGCATTGACTTTCTAGGAATGAAAACTGATCTTGTCCCATGAAACAGACGTACTCAGCAATGTTAATACTCAGCAGAAAAATAGTTGGAAGCAGACAAAATATGCTCCATGTATCAAAATTTCTCTGAGGAGTGCAAAATCACTAGATAAATAACATTTCAATACCATTAGAATTGTCATTAAAACGTGTGTGTAGCATGTAGGTATAAAAGATTACATAATCTTCTCAATGCTGTGTAGTAGCTGATCTAAATAAATATCTGTGTAAAAATAAGTGTACATCTATTTATAAAGTGCCAGCAGCAAAGGACTCTTAGAAGAGGCAGTTCTTCAAAGACACCCAGGTCCCATGTAAGGTCAGTGCTGGTTAAAGCTGCCTGAATGAAAATCAGTGGCAGCAAAGTCCACTTCTCCTAGTGAGCCCTCCAGTTACTCCAAATCCATACAATTTCTTTGTCTAGCTGTTTTAAACTAAAATCATTATCACTAAATGATTTTGTTACTTCTGGGGTTGTCATAGGTGCAAGAACTAGAAGGAGGAAGAAAACCATTTCTTCTCAAATTTTCAGTTCCGTCAACATGTACTTTGTACAGTACACTGCTGGAAATTTTTTAATTAGGTTTTATCCCAGCACTTATTTTCCCCACCTATTTTGGATTGTTTGTCTATGTCAGGTATCAAATACAAACATTTTCATATCAATGCTGACCATCCAAACCTGCATTTCTCAGTTAGAAAACCGGCAGCTTCCTAGAGCCCATCGAAGTCTAGAAAGCTGACTCAAGTGGTAGGAAAACAGTGTGAAAAGCCTGACTTCAGTACACTTCAGGGTAACACACATTTATGTGGTGAGAAGAGACAGGATGAGAGAACAGTGTGCCCAGCTCTGTGAAGTTCTTTGCTGACACCTGTGTTTTTCAGTGATCAGAGATCTTAATGGTAAAGGACAATTTCCTTTAGGACTTTCAGTTTCCCGCCGGCTATTCAAAGCCTGGGTTGATGATACCCACACCATGCATTTTCTGTCCAACAGACACAGACCTCAAATTGGAGACTTGGGCTAGTGCAGTCCCTTCAGAGCAGCAGTTTTTCTGACCAACATGTTGGCAGAATCCAGACAGAAAGATCTGAAAGGGAGATGTAATTCTCCACCTGTCAAAAACTCAAGCTGATGTGACATCTGTGGGTGGATCTGATTTTCTACCTTGAAATCAGTAAATTGAGAGCATTTCAGGAGTTCAAAAAGAGGAAAAGTTTAAGGATCAGACACACCAGAACCTTGGGAACAGTACTCACACCCTTTAAGCCCAAGTTAGGTCTGTGTACTACTAGTCTGGAAAAAGCTTTATGCATTTTAACGTCGCTCAAAACATCAGTTTTGGCTAAACCCACAGCTGAACCTACTCCTGCCTGGATGATATTTGCCCTTTGCACATTCCTCCAGTGATACATTTGCACGTTCTGCCACTGCAGTGCTATGCAAACTTGCTGTACCTTTGCTATCTCTTGCCTATGATAAAGTCACCTCGAAAGATTAATAGGGTTTCATTCTTCAGCCCTGTCATTTCAGCACCTTTTTAAAAGGTCATTTGCGCGTAAAAATGAGGCTGCTGGAAAACAGTTAAGCATCTCTGACAGAATGACTTTTAGGTCACGGGGTACAGAGGGCCTCAGCTCCTGTGTCCATCACTGCCATAAAACACTTGGTAATTTACTGATAACCAAAATTGGTGTAATAATTTATGCATGCAAATGAAATAGAAAACAGAAATATTTCAGGAGGATAACATCCTTTATTACAACACTGTATATGCCTGAGAAAAAGCTGACAAGTTTCATGGCCATTTTGAGCAGAGTCATGGTTAAAACATTACACATTGGGGTTCCCCCCCACCTCCGTTTCCCCTGGGGGGAGGGGGGCCCTGGGGTAGACTCATGGCCTTGGGCAGGGGTCTCCCCTGCCCCTGGTCACATGTACCCAAGTTCTGTGTCCCACTGGTCATTTGGATTCCTCCTGCCGTGGGAACTTCTGGGGCTCACATGATTCTGGTCAGTCTGTCAGCTGACCACACAGCCATGCGGCTGGGAATAAAACAGCTCTGAAACATCTACAAAAATGAGCATTCCCTGATTCTTTCCATGGGCTCTGCTGTCTTCGGGAAGGTTGCAGGAAGACCTCACTGCAACAATTAAATTTTATGGTTTGTTGCAGATTAATAAGAAAATACTTTTAAGTGCAGTTTGATATTAAAGAAATTAGAAGAGATTTAACGGTCCTTACTCAGTTGAGTTAAGCAAAAGAAAAAAGCCCTTCAACAACTACAAACATCAGCTTATGGTCTGTGCCTCATTAATTCCTTTCACACAGCTAGAAAGTGGGTGAAGCAAAGAGAGCATCCAGAAACAAGTGTTTTTGTGTGAAGATTGATTTTTTCTTTCTTGTTTTGTTCTTAAGAACAAAATGTGACTAGAATCCACAGAACCAGAATCCCCAAAATTTGAATTAACCCAACCTAGGTTTTACTCTGAAAAAGAAAAAAGTCCTGCCACCCAAAATGAAATGCAGGGATGCAATGCAAAGTGTGCAGAAAGTAGACAAGCCCCAGTTCATTGTGGTAAGTGTTAACACTTTTTCCATCTTTGGAAGATCACGTTGGTGCCATTCGAAAGGAAACAGCAGAAAATTGTTGAGGCAAAATATAAATTTTGCCTCCCTCAATACTCAAGTGTCATTTACAACTATAAACTTGACAGTGCAGCATTCTTATCTGTCAGCTGAAAGAGTTATGCCAAGTCACAGCTTCAAGGTTTAGCTTCGCCTACCAATGATCCAGTGAAAATGAACATGTCTCTTTTCCAGAAGGGCTAGCAAAATATCCTCCACATGGAGATTTCCATCTCAAAGGCCACAGGATTTCTGAACGCAGCAACTTCACTTTGACTGCATGAACCAGCCATCAAATTTGTGATTGCCTTCATAGCAATCAAATTTAAGATTTCCAGAGACTTGGCAGCTCTCTTTGGAGACATGGAAAGCAGAGCATTGAGACAGATCCTTTGAGCCCCACTGTACCTGTGAGAATGATATAGGATGAGTTGTTTGCAAGTCTTAAACATGCATAGAAACACTCTTGTACCCTTCTCCACAGCTTCTGAAAATACAACACCTCCAAAATAACATGAATTTACATCTTTCAACAGCCTTATGTATTGTGAAAATCCCTGTTTCTGGATAAATAAAGGCAGGAGATTGAGGTCATTGAAATCTGTTTCTTATCCATCCCAGTTATGCCATACCATGCTAGTTTCTACCTTAAGTGTCTGTTTCAAAGATGCTGCTTTTGATTTAGCACCAAAGAAATTCTTGATGTCGCCTCAATTCTTCCATCACTAGAAAATATTGATTTACTGCAGAAGGAGGAAGATTAAGAAGACATTTCCCTTGAACCGGGCTTCCAAGAAGAAGTAACTACTACAGAAGGTACCATGAGGATCTCAGAAAGGTTCCCCACTCTGTAGGTAGATTTTTACAGCAAAGGTGTTGAGGTGAAACAACCAGCTTGACATCCTTGCCACATTCCAAGGGCCTGAACCTGATCCCCCCTCCACAAACTTACTGCCTGCTTTGGCAGCAGTAGCTCAATTGCTAATCTAGAAATTTGTAGAGAAAAGTGCAGCAGTTAAGCAGTTCCACGCCCATTTGAGTGGCAAGGCAGTGACCACAGATGGGTTTATACATACCAGATGGTTAACACAACCCGTACACTAACAGCTATTCTAGCACATGCACTTCTCTGTGTCCACCACCCCTATTTTACAGGTTTGAAGGTTTTAGGAATTCTGGTCACAGGAGATAGTTTTACTGTAACAATTTAAAATTCTAACCAATTATTTGCATGTATGTGTTGCCACTACAATATGGAAGTGATTAATATGAAGATTTATGCACCTGGATATTGTAGCGTGCATCCTTCATAAGGTGCTTGCATCCTGCCTAAGCATTCTGGTTAAGACTGAATCTAGCAGGACACACTATAATTAAACGAATCTATAATTTTTGCAGTTATACTTATATTCCTAACCTAGATTGAAACACAGTGCAACAGATTCTTACTGTTTTCATCACTGGTTTGAAGTACAGCCAGGTCAACTCCCTGTTGCTGTGCTTTTCCCCATCATTGATTTTTTTTCTTCCCAGAGAAGAGAGAAATGTTACAATACAGTACCTGAATAGACCTCTTAGTCTGAGTGAGCACGTGGCAGGTGCCGGATGGAAGGAAGCAAAGGACAGGATGAAAATTAAGGAACAAAAGCATGTGAAAAGTAACAGTCATAAATACATATTATTTGTTATATACTGATTTAAGCCGCCCTAAAGAAGCACTTCCAGTCCTGAAATTCACTTCTTCGGTACAGCACTACTAGCAAATGCAATAATTCAAGTGTCACAAAATGGACATGCAAAGGATTGAAGGCATCAGCAGTCATAAATCCAGATATACTAATGCACAAGAAAGAATATCTCCCCTGCACACACTGTTTGCCCACTCCAGACAAGAATGTGACACCTGCTCTGTGACAAAGCTCTGTACCAGTCCCTGTATTTCAAGGCAAATGCTGCAGGTCAGTCACTGAGCAGTTAAAATGCTATAAATCTTCAGATGAGTTCATAATAATTTATCTCCTCTCTTCACATAGAGGATGGTTCAGAAATTCCTAAGATTAAAGGATAAGGTTTCAAAAGCTATTCTTTTCTATTAAAAA